>CAJUYI010008645.1:0-10756 GCA_910591695.1 Galerucella pusilla
TTTTTTTCAATAAATAGTGCATTTATAAATATGATTCCACAAAGTAAGGGTCCACACTATTTGTCTAAATTTATATACAATACATAATATTATGCATCACGATTCACGACTTGAAATCTCAACTAGTGTTAGGTTATTTTCATTTCAAGGTCAACGCCTATAATTATATATTTTTTTTAATTAAAACAAACTTGTAATATTATTTTAGCTGTTTTTATTGCATCATTGGTCGAAGTCGAAAGGATTTAATATATTTCTACTTTTTTATGAAATATACTTGGAGTAAAATTTCCATTTGTATATTAATTTTAGCTAATATGGAATAACAAAATCATATTTTCAATAGGGGTAACTACACTTGCCGTAATAGATATTGTGCGAACTTAAAGTTGTCGACTCTGTAATTCGATACGATACCGTCATAGTCCGCAATATAACTTGAAGGGGATATACGATTAGATCGTCCACTATATAAGTTTACAAATATTTCGTTTCTTTTTATAAAAATGGGTACAATGGATCAAACGTTATGCAAATTAATGGAAAATATTTTTACATTCATGTAATTTCTGAGAGAACAGCAATTTGTATGTAAGACCCAGTAACTCAATTTTTCGGATTCTACGTTAAATTTAAATGCCGCTTTGTGTAAAATTTCAGGTTTTTTGTTGATTTTTTTTTTTAAAACGGTAAGTTAACTGATATTCACTGGGTGTCATTGACTTATCTTTGAATACGTTCCGCTGTCTAGGTAGAACGTGCTTAATTTTGAATTACTTTTCTCTAGCAAGGCCAAGATATATTTTAACATCAACAACCTGTAATGAACTTAATTTTATAGATTTAGGTGTCATTAATTTACCGAAAATAAAAATAAATAACTGAAACCCAGAATAATATATGTTGTGTTCTTTTTACAGAATTTGCTCGAGCAGATCAGCTGCTCTGTTCACTTGAATGATTTTGCGTATTCTTTTTAAGCGCTCGTTTTGAACAGAGCTGAACTATCTCTTCCCCTCTTGCCCCTAACTGCACTACCTCTTGTGGGTGCTCGTCTCTGCCGTTTAGTTGATCATATCATTGACTAATAAATAGCAATTAGTCAATGATCATATCCTCAAAACAAAATGAGCATTCTTTTTAAGATTTCCTGTTCACTTTGGTCACCCGCTCAGGTTGAAAATTATCTCAACAGAGCTGAACAGAATAGTGTAAAAAGAACACAACAATAATATTATATGAGCATTTAAATATGGTGGCTAATGTTGGTAGTTCCAAGGTCACCTAACAACACCTAACAAAAAATCAAGTATTTTCCATTTCTTACCTAATAAATCTATGGCATATACAGGTCTATTTTTAGAGATTTCATCGAAATTGAGAATCCAAAAACATAAGCCAGCTGCAAATCCATGCAGCATGACCAGTGGAGTATTCTTTGATTCTTCATTTAAAGCTATCGTCCATACTTTGTCATCTTTACCAATGTTGTTTCCTATAGGTACAAACCAGGTTCGGTAGGCAGTTTTCAGTGCTAAAATCACAACAAATAATAGTAATATTAATACATAATAATTTATTTCATGTTATACTATTATAGTTAATGATTGTATTTTTATTATTATAGAACTATGCAGTTCAGATTTTCCTTATTGCGAAAATATATCAAAAGTTTATTCAAATTGGTACAGGTTGGACAAAAATGTAAAAATTGGAACACCCTGTTTATTTCAAAATAACTTCCAATTATAGTTTAAGTTCGAGTTAAATGTGTGGTATAAAAAGATTTTTCACAAAATTTATATTTTCTTCGATATTTGTCCGGTTCCGGACTTTTGCCGAACTCTGTATAACCTGATAATAAATTCGTCTACAACATTTTCTAGCGTGGGTAGGTAAGTTTCTGCATTTCGGGCTCTTAGATCACGGATATTGTCAGGTCTGTTAGTGTAGACTTTATATTTAAAACAACCCCATAAAAAAGTCTAATGGAGTAACATCGGATTATATAGCGGGTCGTTCCGCTATTTCCTTCTTCTGATACATCGTTCTGAACATGTTCTATCTGAAGCACAGTTATAGCGAAATGTAGCGGAATGACATCCTGCTGAAACCCTTCTACGACCTACAGTGTTGGTAATTTTTTTTTTCATTTTCCTAATTATATATATAGGTATAACTTTGACTATATTTTGTGGTTTTTTTTTAGAGAAAAATACTTATTTTAAATTTGGTACACACTTTATTTTGATAAGCTTTCGTTGCACTTCGTTAACTTCACGAGAACAAAACTTTTGCGATTAAAAAATAATCTCTAAAATCTCCATTATATAAGAAATACAAAATAATTTCATAAAAACACGTTTAAATTTTGATTATTAATGTCAATTAATGTCAACATGGAAAGTGACAAATAAAATGTTTATACATTTGACAACAAAATAGTCTCTTGACAGTTCTATATCTGTTATGGAGAATAAATGTACTGAAATATTTGGTTAGTTCTGAATTACTTTTCAATTTTTTTACCTTTCACTTAAACTTTGAACATTTACGTATTAAATTCTGATTCTTGAGCAAGAGAATAAATTAGACATTATACCGGTTGTATCTGATACATTTTAAAGATGTTGCGCAAAATATGGGAAAACCACATCTCATTAATATATTGCTAATACAAGGACATTTTGTCAAAAATCGTTATTGGTACATTGTTTATTTCTTGGAAATATACGTAAAGAATTAAAATATGTTTAGTTGGAATCCAATCAACCAAAAAATTATAAACTTTAGGAGTTGCGTTTATTTCACTCAATACAAAATACGCGCCTTCGATTGGTTTAAATATGAGGATTGATATCTGAAAACACCATGTTTTCGATTTTGTATTTCGGCACCTGATTGGATACATGCAATTTTCCTATCTGTGTGTTTCGCGTTGTCATTAGTTGTTTTATTCGATATTTAAAATCTAGTGACTGACAGAAAATGTCAAATTATTAAAGAAACGTTAGATTCATTGTATCAAGAAATAATCTTGCCAAATACAACTCGTGTAATTCGCGAAAATGAGCAAAATTGGAATGGGAAAAACAAACCAAATCGCCATTACAGTACCTACGTGTATTGAAACAAATGGGGGTTAGCCACAGATTATCTGGGTTAGCATTGTTTTCCACATTCCACTGACAGCTTTGACATAAACTGCAGCGCCCACTATCGGAAAAATATTCGCGAATTAATGATTATCGAAAATGGCTTCTCTTTTTCGAAACAAATTGTTGTTTTAGGAAACCACACTCGCGCTTACGCGCACAGACTTAAGCTGCATTTACATTCAATTCCAAGTCAAATTTGTTTTGAAATTGGCGTGTTTGTCATATGGGGGCAGCACAGTATCATTTACATTGGAAAAAATTCGAAGCTGACTTCAAAGTGCACTTCGAAGTGGGACAAACAGTTTGCTAATGGCAAATAAAAATTTAAGAAATGTCTAATTTTGAGGTTAAGCTGCAGGTCATCGGTCATGTCATGTCAATATCACAGCAGAACTTCCAAGAAGCACTATTTTCTTATTAGTGTCCATTTCGTTTAATTACACAGGTAGGTAAATAACATACAAATTTTAATTACTGGACAAATATAAACCACGGACATAACCTATAAATTTCTTCAATGAAAATGATAAATTATCAAATGTCAAACTGGGCTTGGACTTCGAAGTGAATGTAAATGCAGCTTTACGCGCTCGTGCTGTTTCCAAACAACAATTTGTTTCTAAAAATCGAAGAAATTTGTATTTCGATAATCATTAACACACTTGTTGTATTGTATATTATTATTATTATTCCACACTTGTGATTTTTAACCAATCAGAACGTGTATTTCTGTCAGATCACCATAAGCAACGGATGAATTTTATCGGAAATTTTTTCCTGGTGGGTACCCAACTACGAATTATACTGGAAATTTTTTTGTTGTTTATAATGACAGAATTTTTTTTTTGACAATCTAATTTTCATTTGTTTATATATAATAATTTTGATTAATTTCAACAATAAAAAGCTTAAATGTTTTCTAAATTCATGGACCATTATGATTGATGTTTATATGAAAAGCGCAATTATTGTATATGTATACTATGGCAGATTGATTCGAAGTTGCTTGCTCTTGATTTAGAGGTTCTTGGACTGTCTTAGCAGAAGTTGAAGCAGACCTCATTGCGTCAATTATATCCTGATGTTGTTGGAAACACATTTGGTGTGGAATTTTCTTACCGAATACCACACGAGATCAAATTAAATCCGGAAATTTTTTGACCTCTAGTGGTATTACTAGGGAAAATATTAATAAAAAATAATACCTAATAGATGTATTTGGCTTAGAGATAGTTCTAGTTATTCCTAACACTATTTCGTTAATTTAATTTTTTTTGTTTCAGTTAATTTATTTAAAATTGATGTTTATCAAACTTTCACTTTTAAAGTCGATGAAAATTCAAAACTATAATGCTCGCACGCCTCTCTCTGGTAATAGCGGCAAAAATAATGTGACTAAAGGGGGAGGCTCTTCGAACGCAAACCTCATATTAATCTTAAAATCAATTTCGGTTATTCCAAAGTCTGGAAAATGATACATTTCTACAGAAAACTCTCCTTTATCAGTCATTAATGCATATATTTAGAACGAGAGGCTTTCAAGGGAAACATGCATGATGCAATACATAAAATGAATGAAAATGTTAAAATTATTTATATTATAGCAAAAACATTTTGTACTTGTCAAAATATATTCCCATATATTTTTTTATATCAAGGACATTTCTTTGAAAATTACTGATAGTATAGTTACTTTTTAAAAACCAACTATAGTACGTAACATAAAAAGCAAATTATATAATAAAATGAACTATATGCAGATGTAATAACATTATTGTAGTGTATTATTGTATTTGTTTATATCTACTTACCGTTTAAAATCTTCTTTTCAACTTGAATTAACTTTGTTTCGGAAAATTTGGTCCAATATCCATATCTCCCGCTATTCGCGTCAGTTTCCGTCGTTTCAGTTTCCATTTGTAAATTTCACTGTTCCCGAAATTGATAAATATGTAAATTTAATCTTATCCTACGAAATTCCGATAAAACGCAAAATAATATTTATTTAAAAGATAACACGTTAATGATAATAATTTGAGACAATGAACACAAAATAATTTAAATATACTGTAATCTTCATAAATGATTCATGATGTTAAAAATGACACTAAACAACTACAATTAGGTTAAGTTCAATCAATTAGTTACGTTCGTGTGAGATCTTTCTACGAGACGATATTTATAAGCAAACTAAAGCAAAGATTCTAACTTAAACGTTGGTTGTGTTAACCAGAGATAACGTGTTAACCTTGCAATACTTGAATATCCCTTCTTTTTTTTTAATTAAAATGAATCATCGATAAACATTTCGTATAATTATTAATTGACAAACGTGGTGAAAGAAAGGTATATTTAATTCAGAAACACTAAACACGCTCGCTTTTTCCCGCATTGCACGTTTTTGTGCGGCCAGTTATGTCACACACACTTTCGCACATCATCAAAATAAACAAATATAAGACAGTTAGGTATTTTTAAAAAAGAACCGAAACAAACTATGAAAATGTGAATTTAAATTCATATTTGTCAAGCCCTACATGACTGTACCCTAAAATTATTGATTGACCTAACTGTGCGGTACATTTTTTATTGCCGAAACTTATAGTACGGGAGCCAGTTGCAGATTACGATTAGTTATTCTTGAGATGATTTTTACATATTGCGGTCTACTATTGGTAGAAGTTATTAGTAGGTATCGTGATCCAATCAAAATTTAACTTCTAGTTAAAATTCTTAAAATAGGTTATCTTTGTTATGAACGATTATATTATCAATGATAATTAAAAGTTGGTGATATTTTATTTCCTTATTCCACGTGATAGAGTACACGTGTTTATTGGTTAAAATGGAAATGGTATGTTTGTAAGTGATTATTAATAACATATCCAATCATTTTTATAATAGGTCTGTTCCAACAATCAGAAACGATCAGAGGATAACTGGTCATAACAAGCAACAAGTTTACTTTCGCGTAATTCCTATCACTGATTACAATGGTCGACTATTCTCTGATCGTTCCTGATTGATGTAAAATTACTAACGCAATTCAGTTTAATTCTACTAAAGTAATCACTTTTCCCTCGTCTAAGACTTTGCACTATATACACTGGTTGACGTAAATGGCTAGGTAGAGTTTGTTCAACCATCCTTTGCCGTTACGTCATACATTGTCCAGATTGCTCTCTCATTCATGAAATGGATGAGACGGAATTATGCCGTCATTAACGTATTTCTTATCTAAGGTCGACATTAGTTTTATCTGTTACTTTTGACAGTTCAGTTGACATATTTTGAAAACAATTCTTAGCATATCAAGGGTCACACGGCAGTAGAAATTGTACTTTAAAGTGTTTTAAAGTTATGTCCAAGAATCGATATTTTAGAATATTTTTTTGTTGAAAGCTTTTTCTCCTAAGCAATGTAGTGCGAGATAGGTGGCGACACACATTCTAAAGCGAAATAATTAAATAACCGAATATCATAAAAAATTCCACTTACGAGGTACTGCCGTGTAGCCCTCGATATGTCATTGATTATAATTTTGAGGTTAACTGTCAAATAACATTCAACTAATATACTACATACGTAAAACAGCAGAATACGTCACCGATTAAGACGTAACAGCAAAGGATGGTTGAACAAACTCTACCTATTATAACATCAGTTTCATATTATTCAATTTTTTATATAGGAACAAAAAAATTCTTAATATAAGGGCCAATTCTATAAAAAGTGGTTCTATTTGAAGAAGTTTCCAGTATAAGAAATGTTTTAATCATAGACTTGTAAGTCTATGGTTTTAATCTATTGTAATGTTTTTCTTATTTATTTTAAACTGTTTTTACCGTGGGATAAAATTATACACTACTATCGATTCATTAAAGAAACACTTACACACTATGATAAACTTAATTTATTTACACACTACTTAATGTCTACTAATTTATTTACTCTCGGTATAATAATTGTCCTAATTTATCTTCAACACTATTTATATTCACTTTCTGTTCACTCACTGTATACTGAAACTGTTCATCGATTCACTGTATACTGAGCAACTCCCGACTCACTCGAAAACCCACGTATATATATGTACTTCTTCAAATCTCTAGAACTCGAATCTCTAGAACATTCGCGATAAACCGATTGTATGGCCTGGTACATTTCCAGAACAGTCTGGATATTACCTGCGAAAGAACATTTCTAGAAAGATCGCATTCATCGTTTGCGACAGGACCGGCTTCGGAATTAGTGAGTTCGTAACACTATCGACCTGATGAATCTGCCTTCTTTGGACAACATGTGGCTCTTACAGTTATCTTGATCATGTTCAACAACGAAATTCATCCAAATAATTGTATATCCTCAGAGGGCTGCGACTGTCATTAGTATCAACTTGTCAGTTGAAGGACATGCCATATTGTAAGGGTTTTTATTGGATTCCTTATTATTGACATAAATAGGTTACTGCAAAAAGAAAAATTTAGATGATTATTCCACTGTGTCAGCTCACGATGCTATGCCGGCTAGACGCTATAGTTTACAAACAGGAATGGTATAGGGCATAACGTTAACGTCTCTTTATAATACTGATACCCTTTTATTTTAATACAACTGTGCTTACTCACACGAAAAATTAATAATGTACAACACTTATTTTATAAAATAAATGCGATTGTCCATTGTACACGCTTTAATTAATTTTGCGAACAAAAATTGTCAAGGTAATAATATGTAAATGCTGGTTTATCTTCAAACTATTATAGGCTCATCAGTGTACATAATATAGGAGCTAAAATTGATAATATAATATGTGAATATTCTATTTTTGTCAATAATAAGAAGCTGAGTACATACCTGTACAATTGAAGCAAATATTTTTAGTTGCACCTTCCACTGGCGTAACTATACCATCTGGGACCCGTGGCAAATTCTTTTGATTGGGCCCTAGCAGTAAAAATCGTCACGTTGTATTCAGAGTCATTTAAAACATTCAAAGTGGAAGGCTGCAAGTCACTGAAATTTGAAACAATTTTATTCATTGGAAGGAAACGCGATTTCAGTTGGCTTATAATGATGTCCAATACTCGATAAAATATTTGAACAAACTTTCCGGATCTTGGAGGCGCTCATCTTCGCAAAGCTCATCAAAATGGCGTTTTACCTCTGACGAGTTTTAGAAAATTCAGTGGTGGTGGACCATTTTTTGCTACACCATTTGCTTCCATTTTTTAATCTATATCTTCCCAATTCTGGACAAATTTTCAAACGATTTAAGGCATTTGAAAAATCGCTGGCTTTAGACTGAAGTGCTTTAGAGGTTGCATCGATATTAAGTAGGATCTTGAAATGGAAAACCAATAACATAATAAAATTGTAGTTTTCGATCTTCTTTTTGAGTGTAACAGCTTCATTTCTTTGATCTGATTTGTAATTTAACAGAATTGTTTTCGTTAGGTCTTTGGACTTCAACCACCCGTACTTTTAAAGCAAAAACGTCATGCCTGTCTAGTAGGGTTTAATGTTTTTAATGTTATTGAAGTTAAAGACTCACTTTTCTTTATTAGATAAAAAACTTGATAAAATATTCCATGTTTTGATTCTGTGCCCAATAAAATTATAAATTTGTTGAACTGTTTCACAAAAATTTTGCATATCAATAACCTCTCTCACTAATCATTGTCATTGAGTACTGGATTCAAATTATGAGCAGCTCATTGAACATATACGGCATTATATATGGCGTGTAGGTAGGTACCTACATCTCTAAAAATGTATCAACATCTTTTTGCGTAGGTTGGTTAAAATGCTTAACGATTAACTTGAAATTGTATTATGGTCTTTAGTTGTCTCACTTTGGATTTTACAGAACTTATGAAAATTTACTTTTCAAATAAAATAAAATACTCAGGGAAAATGTAAAAAAATATTTTTGAGCTCGCGGTCTCTTGGGCCGTAGGCCCGCGGCACTTTGCCAGCCCTGCCACCCTATTGTTACACCACTGCAGACTTCTATCCCATGATGGCTGCTTCAAGGACGAATTAATTATAAAGGGGTTACATATATTTCACTTGTGGATTGTTTTATACGATATTCCTAACCGGACAACAATCTAACTACTACTACAAAATGTGCAGGCGAGCCTTGACCTAGCCAAACTAAAGTCATGGTTCCGGCACTGAGGCCACTGGCGGGCACATTGTGCCATTCCTGCTACCTCGACATCCATGAAGCCGAGCCCTTCAATAAAGGCCACAACCTTTTTCAGTGGATGCCTGCTTGTGTCTCCAGGGGCCATGACAGGGACTCCGAAGATTCGCCTGCGTAATACAGCCCAGTGTGGACACTCTAAGAGAACATGGACTGACGTTTCGTCAGTCATGCCGCAACCCCTACATAGGGAACTTTCCTCTACTCCTAGGTTGTAGAGGTGCTTCCTCACACAGCAGTGCCCTGTTAGGGGTCCTGCTATCTTCCTCAACCTACTCCTTGGTAGTTCAATAGCTGCCCCAGCGTGTCCATCCCTTCAGTAGAAGTTTGGATTGTCTAGGACCCTGCAGAGCATTCCAATGAGCGAGGTGCTGGTTTCTCAGCCACTTCCTCGTCTCCTTGCGTATTGTTTGTTTTGTTAGGCCGAGGGACGGGCCCTTCGTTGCCTTCAAAACCGGAGTGAGCCGGAATCCATTCTAGCCGCTGCCGCACTGTGTTCCGACTTGCAAGATCAGCAAGTCGTTCTCGACATTCGTCAGCAAGTCCTGAGTTGATGGTATATCCACTCAGGGCTTTAATTGCTGCCTGACTGTCGGTGTATGCGTTGATCCACATAACCTCTGTCTAGGTTTATCTGCGCACATTCCAAGATAGTGTTTTTTTATTTCGACGTTTCGGTATCGTTCCAGCTACCGTTGTCAAGATTAACTAGCAATAAAATTGATAATTTTTGGTCCCTATCTGACACAACGAAAAAATATATTGTGGTTTGATTCCCAAAAGAATAAGTAATACCACAAGGAACTTACAGAAGAAAGATAGGGTATATCTCGGCCTGATATGCAGATACACCATCACCCAATGGTATACATATTTGGGTCCCTAGAGTAAATTCCAGCCCCTGCTCTGTCACCAGAACATGAGCCATCTGTGAACCAGACAGTCCCATGAGGCTGTGTATTCGACTCTTTATCCCAGGATTCTATGTCCCGGATCATAGCTCTCTATGTGGGTTGCGAAGTAGTACTTGCAGACAACAATCTAAACAAATGCAGGCAATCATACAGGGCCGAACCAGTAAATTTAATTTAGTTGGAAAATAAATTAATGCAGTGTAAGTATATATTTTCTTTAATATTAATTTCGTTTATCGGAAATTATAAAAATTCTCTTTGACCAGACATCACAAGTTGCCCCTGGTAAAGCCTTTTTCCAATCACGTATTTTTTGCTGAAGTACCATCAGTTCCCACATAATCCCTGTACATTTTTTCAACTTAATCTCAAATATATTCCATTGGGTTGAACAGACAAAGGTAAGGGAAATTTAGGAGTTTTTGTCTATACTTGTCAGCTATCAGCTGAAAGTGTTTATTCCTAAAAAAATT
>CAJUYI010008646.1:0-10755 GCA_910591695.1 Galerucella pusilla
TTTGCGGTTAGCTACATTTGATCTCTAGAGGAGGACAACTGCCCCCCTGCCCCTCCTTGGCGACGCCCTTGGGTCTTGGTATTGGTATTGGTCTTGCTTATTCGATCTAGGTCTTGGTCTTGCTCAAATCGTCAGTCATTGCTCTTGGTTCTTCTTATTTAGTCTTGGTGCAGAGTCTTAGTTTTGTACGCGTTACTTATTTTGTTCCTTTTAAATATTATCATGGTTATAAATTACTAATAATTTGCAATAAATTATCAACTAGCAATATTCTTTATTTTATTACTATTAAAATAATATAAAATTACTTTTTATCTCGATTACCTATAAATCGTGTTTTTTATTATTGTTTAAACCATAATTTATTTTTATTATGTAATGGTAAAATATACTACACCAAACTGGCAATTCGAAACACCCATAACCAATTTGTTCTAAAGCATGTATTGAGGCTGTTACAAATATTTCATCTCAAATATGCTGTGAAAGTAAGAATTTTCAGTTGAATCTTGGTCTTGCATTATTAAGTCTTGGTATTGGTATTGTTTTTGTTCATCCAGTCTTGGTCTTGTTTTTTCGCAAGACCAAGACCAATTCTGCCCATCACTAAGCAAAAGTTACTAAGACAAATGTCTGGTGAAGATCCAATACAGATATTTCCTTTCCTTTCTTTTTATTATAAAGTATTATTTAAAAATATTTCTGCAGTACTTGTAGTTCATCCAACTACAGAACTACAGCACTGTTTCATACTTAAGTACTATGTGACAACCGATAGAGCATTTTTAGATGGGATAAGTCAAGGATGTCATAAACAGACGACAGTAATATTGAAGTGTTCCGAAATTTGAATTTTATTTTTAAAGTGTCTCCTTCGCAACCCTTATTTTTGCAGAAATAGCATCGCTGTTTTGAAAAAGTATATGCGTGCTCCACGGAATTTTTCAAAATTAATCATTATGCTTAGTAAGCAGAACCTTGTAAGCCTGTAAGCAGAATCTAGCTAGGTCGAGTCCGACGGGTCCAATATAAAATTCAGAACATGTGTTCATTGTCTCTGAATTAGACAATGTCCCTTTAGGATCCCTGTTAAAACTCTTAGTACAGTCTTACTTCAACTTACTTCACCTCAACAGTTTGTAGTCGCCCAGAAACGTCTTTGATGGTCTAAGATCTTTCCAATGGTCTGATATCCTCTTTTTTTCGGCCTTTCTTATTCCTTCCAATATTAAATTACAACTGATACCGCAAAAAGGCTCTGGCCCCCTCGAGGGTGTTTCAGTACTCCTCTTTGCTACTTCATCTGCTACTTTATTTCCTTCTATTTCAGTGTGTCCCGGAATCCACACACTATATTGTTCTCGCCTAGTTAATTGAGTTTGCCTATGCACTCCCACACTATTTTGGATCTTATTACACAAGAGCTCAGTGCTTTAAGGGCTGCTAGACTATCCGACATTATGATAATCCTTTACCTTCCAGAACTATTGAACTGAGCACACTTTCTTATGTCGTGAATTTTCGCTTGAAAGATACTTAGGGTTTTTCACAAGCTTTCAGAGTGTTTGGTTCCTGCCCAAACACTCCTATCCCAATTTCTTGGAATCCTTTCCAAGTCTAGTAATGTCATTTGGTTCCCATTCGTTCTTGCTCCCCAATTCCGTAACGAATTTCTTTGGAAAAGTATACTTTTTCATGCCATCTTGTGACATGTCCCAGATTTTCTAATTTTGTGAGAAACAGGGAAGTAGGTCTTTTGGATTCCGTCTCTACTTAGTCTGTATCTTGTTCTTTTACACCACCATTATTATTATCACTAACATCATAATCCTACTTGAGCTCAGCGCTTGATGCAGTAAGTATTACAAAGGTCAACATTGAGATGTTTGCAAAAAGTGATTAGACTATATTATCCTTCTATTTATTCAAATGCGAAATCATTAAAAGATAATAAACAAGTAGGCTTATCGTTTTTGTTTCTTAAATTCGCAAATTTGTGTGAATGACATTTTCAAGACTTATATTATTATAATCGGTACATCTCAGATAACAGAATAATCCATTTTATCCCCTTTTTGAGGAAAGTTCAAGGGGACATTTGGAGTATTGACGGTGTTGTATGCAATATAATTGGATTTTAAACCTACCATAATATTAGCTAGGCCAGTAATTAAAAAAGCATAGGTATTATGATACTGTCACATCGGAGATAAATAAAGTATTTATACAGTCTACTATAATTTGTATATTATTTACAATACAATATATAACATTGACGACCAGGATTAAGAAATACGTGTGAGAAAAAAAAAGAACTTAACTAGGACGGAATTCCAGTCATATTTGATTTATTTAGAAAAAGGCCAAATAATGATAGACAGTAAAGTTGTCCCCACACAAGCCCAATGTGTATTCAAATAAGTACGATACATACTTTTGATCTAAATAATTTCGAGTTCAAGGTTTTTAAAGAAAAGATAATACAGTGCTTCATTGCCAATGTAATTAAAGAGGATCTTGGAAAAAACCCACAGCTACTAATAAATACTCTTTCCGAGGAATGTTACATGAACGATATATTTTTCTTTTCACTTTCAGAAAACTAGAAATATCGATCTTCTTTTTTATTGTGCCTCTGCATGACTCTGAGATGGCTATGTACAAATAAAAGGCTTGTATTATAATCTCAGATTTATTTAATATTTATATATATATATATAGTGTGGAAACCACTTATGGAATAAAATTCTTTATGTCATTATTTTATAAAATTATAAAAAATGCCTAGACACGTCAACTTTTCAATTGAGTTGTGCGTTATGTGAACATAAATATAAATGTACAGGGTGATTCACGCAAGTTTGCCATAGACAGTGTTTTTTTTTTTAAATGAAACACCCTGTATATTTGCATATTTTTGAAATCCTCTTAATGAACCGATTCCAACAAATTAAATATTGTATGGTCAATTATGAATTATACAGGGTGAAATTTTAAAATTAATAATTTATTATCTACACTTGAAATATTGGTACTTTTTTAAATTAGCTAAATATGGATTTATCAAAAATCTAAAGTAACTAATTACATATTAGACGTATTTGTATATCAAACAAAACCTGCTACGCCCATGAATTTTATCACAAATACCCAAAAATTGCCTAAAACGCCAATAATTAGACAAAATCGGTAAATAATGTGGATTGTCTTAAATCGGTAAATATTGTGGATTGTTTTTTATTCTGTCAGTTGTTGATGTGTTGACAGGTAATACTGAAAAAGCAAAATCTTTGTCAAACACTCACCGAATTGAGATTTTAATGATGATCGGGTACGGGGAGAACTGCAGAAGTCAAGTTGAAGTGGCAAACTTATTTAATAACAGGTATCCCGAATTGCCTAATATTTCACAAAGTACTGTGTCTAAAATTCATGCACAATTCAAAGAACTTGGACATGTCAAACCATTGAAAAAAAAACCACACTTCGTTGAAGATGATGTGAAATTGGATAATTTGTTAAGTGTCGAAGAGAATCCAACTTCAAGTACACGTCAAATTGCCCGTGAAAATAATGTTAGTCATACAACTGATCTAAGATGTCTTCATAAAAAAAAACTTCATCCCTACAAATTAACTTTCGTGCAGGAGTTAACAGAAGACGATCCAGATCGTAGAATGGATTTCTGCGAAAGATTGATGAATAAGCTGAACAGAGATGAGATAGCTCTTGGTACCATTCTTTTTTCTGACGGATCAACATTCACATTGAATGGAGAGGTAAACCGACAGAACTGTAGATATTGGTCAGCAGAGAATCATAATTGGATGCGTGAGACACATACTCAGTACCCTCAAAAGGTGAACGTTTGGGCCGGTATCATAGGCGACCATATTATTGGTCCTATATTTATAGATGGAAATTTAACAGCTGAAAAATATTCAAATATGCTTAGAAATTAAGTTATTCCTGCGTTGGCAAACTCATATCCCAACGCAATAGATCCTAGCTTACCCAATGAAAATGTTTGGTTCCCGCAAGACGGGGCAACACCACATTATGCTTTAATGATAAGAACTTATTTAGATGAAATTTTCACCAATAAATTGATTGGACGAAGAGGTACTAGTGGCCAGCTAGATCACCAGACCTTACGCCGTTAGATTTTTTCCGTGGGGTTATCTCAAGAACAAAGTATATGCAACACAACCAACTAGCATTGTAGACCTCAAAGACAGGAAAACTACAGAAATACGGAATATTTCACCTCAAACTTCAAACAAAGCTAAGGAGGAGTTCTATAGGAGACTGCTATTGCCAACAACTAGGTGGAAAACATTTTAAGCATTTATTTTAATGGATTAAAATCAGGTATTTTATGTATGTGTTTAATAACTGTAAGAATACAAATTTCACCCTGTATAATTCATAATTGACCATACATTATTTAGTTTGTTGGAATCGGTTCATTAAGAGGATTTCAAAAATATGCAAATATACAGGGTGCTTCATTGAAAAAAACAACACCGACTATGGCATACTTGCGTGAATGTACATTTAAATTTATGTTTACATAAAGCACAACTCAATTTAAAAGTTGACGTGTCTCGCCATTTCTTATAATTTCCTAAAATAATGACATAAAGAATTTTATTCCATTCCAAGTGGTTTCCACACTGTATAATATTTATGTGAAAAACGTGGATAAGATACAAGAAACAGTAACCAATATATGAAAATATATATGAAGTTTCAGTTACCTAACCTAATATCATTCAATCTTCAACGCTAAAATATATAACACTAATACTAATAATAATAAATATGAATAGTACTTTTTTAATCTCTTACAGCATTAAGCGAGCAACAACATTGGCATTTTTGCGTTCAGAATAACTTAACAAAGTTGTTACTATCTCCTGACTTTTACTATTCAATCCCTTGGGCTTTTCAATGTTTCATATGTGCACAGGTCGGAGTATTGTTGATTTTTTCATTGTATATTTTTAATTTCAGATTCATGCCAACAGAATTCACCGGAAAAGAAAATGTACAACGTGGAAAGTGGACCGAAGAAGACTGCAGAAGCAATCAGAAACAATTTTTGCCCTCAAACATTCCGAAGACTCTTCAAAAATAATGATTTCAATGGAAAAACTCTCGAACCACCTTGTGCTTTGGGTATCCAGAGTAAATTAAGAATTAAGTTTAATATAAAAAACTGCAAAAACACGGGTTTGCATCAACTCGGGAATGTGTCAAAACAATGGCGCTTAAGGAACAGCTGACAATTAAGCACACATTTAATGAAGATAATAAGCTTGCTGGTTGCATTTGTCTTAAAACCAAATCCTGACTTTTCACTTTCAGTTGGTACAATGGAAACTGACCATACACACCAAATCTTAGATAGATATCCTGCTAAAATTACTCAAGCAGAAAACCAGTAAATTGCTTCCTACGTCAGCCTCAAGTTTAAGCAGCATTGGATAAGAGGACATCAAAATCATTATCATCATCAGCTTCAACATTTTTATCATTCTGCCGATCAAGACACTTCCGGGACAAATTTCTGTACCTTGCACATCATCAGCAGGCATTCCAAAAGTAAGAAAACGGGTAAAAGAAGTAGCTGCTGTTTTAACAGCTTCAGACCACATCGAAAAAGACTGAAAAAGATGAAGAATAGAAGGGGATGAAGCGAAAGGAGAAAAAAACGGAAGAAGAAAAAAGGAGAATCATTAACGGATGATGGTAATGATGATATATATCAGATCAGTGGGTTACTTATTCTGACGATAGTCCAGAGGAAGAGGATTCAACGGAATGTGGATGTATATAGAAAATCCAAATATTGATGATTGGATCCAATGCTTACACTACCAGAAATGGTTCCATGAAAGCTGTTCTAAGTATTTGAGCCCCTGCGAATTTTGGGTAATAATATTATTAAAAAATTATAGATTATGGAATTTGTCTTGGGCACCCTATGTGCTAGAGTCAACTAGCCCATAGTAAGTGAGAGATATGGCTCAATCGGCTTTTTATTATAACTACTTTAGCAAAATTACAAGCAAATTCAGTTGATTGAAGGCTCGGCAGTTGGAACGCTACAGGAACGTTAAAAAATATGAAATGGATGGTGGTTCAATTTCCTGGAAAAATTTACAAAAAGAATAATGGATAATGAATAATAAATACACCACAAGGAACGTACAGAAGATACGTAGCTACATACTCGAGATAAAATTTTCAACCTGCTGCTGTGTAGTAATTTCGTTACCTATTACATTCCGATCGTTCTTGGGTGCGTTAGATAAGCAAATTCAGGAGATAGATATAAACTAAACTTAAAAAAAATCATTATTATCGATAATAATACTCATTCGATTGGATATAATTGTGATTAGCTTCTTAGCTTCTAACTGTTCAGTGTCAAAGGCATGGTGAGTAGAATTTGTTCCAGTTACTATTAAAACGGATTAAGTAAGAGAGCTTTCAATTGAATAAATTTCAATTGAATACATTCGTGGTTCTTCTTGCATACTTCCCGCTATCAAAAATATGGAAATAATCTCAACTCGTTTTGCAATAGAATATACCATTTTGGAAATATTCAAAAAATTTACAAATGTTAAGCTTTGTATGAAATTACTAATTTTTTGCAATGAATATTTTTATTTACTTTCGATGTAGCAGAAAAAAATGACACATTACCAAACCTTAGGTGTATTTATTCAATTTTAATCTTTATTTGAGTAAATTCCAGATGAATTGGCTTATCACCATAGCTTCCTCACTCTTAAAAATTTGCAAAGCCTAAATTGAAGCATCTACATACGTAGTCGGGCCGGGGTGCGGGTTACTTGGATGGGTAACTTTTTTTGTAAATACGGACTTGGTGCTCTAGAAATATCAAAATTGTTAGAAAAATACATATGACTATATATCTAGGCACAAGATTGATATCCACTTTGTGCAAATGTGTGTAATATTTAGCTAAAACATCTTTCTTAAAAACAGAATGGTTCAGTGATGAAAAGTCAGTCCAATAATCTGATGCACTCAAATCAGTTGAAAAAGTGTCTAATTTTCCTTGACCAGTTGTAATTGATATCGCAAGAGTCCATTTGTTTCAATTATTTGTTATAGTACAAATTTGAGTAGCAGCTGGAGTGCAAATTTAAAAACATTGAAATCCAATTTTATTCTTCATTTTTCAAATCGTTGTTGTTTTTGAAGTTATCAGTAATAATATATTGAAAACTTGCCGGGCTATTTTCAAACGGCAACAAGTTTGAATAAAATCTGTCAAATTATTTGCGAGTTATATTTAAAAAGATTATTTTTTTATTCACAAATTTTCACAATAAAAAAGATCAATAACACTATCATGAAATTATTGAAAAATTTAATTCTCTTCTTTTCATGTTATAAGCCCAATCTTTCAAAATCAATGCCAGAATAGCTGTTGTAGTAGGTTGATCCAGAATATAATTTCTTTCTTTGGTGAAGGTCTTAAATTGTCTCCATATAGACTGATTACTTTTATTAGAGTATTTTTTGGAGTAGTTTCTAAAATTTTTTTTGTTATTTCTGCATCAGAAAAGGTACTAAGCCGATTATTTTTTTCACTTGTCAAAATCTGACATTTTGGTGGTTTTAACCAATAGCAATACATTATTCTAGCCAATCATTCGGTATTATACTGATAATTCTGCTTCCTCATCAATAATACCTTGTTTACATTGAAACGTCAAAATTTTACTTTCAATTTGTCATTATTGACAACTAAAAGTGCTTCGAAGTTTATTGAAAGATGAACACAAACCGATTCAGTGCCATCACCCAAGGGAATATTGAACATTTCATACAAAATTCCAATCCGCAATTGATGAAAAAAGTAATCTTCCCAAATACAACTCGGTCTTCAAATTATATCACATAATTTTTCATTTTCATCACTCAAACTTGTTTATTTTAGGCAAAAACATTCAAACAAATCGAATTTAGATAAAATCCCTCGTCCTGTCGGACTCGTGATTTTATCAATCGGTTTGTTTTCATATTTTTGTCAAATAAACAAGTTTTCGTGGAAAAGAAAAAATTACCGATAAAATTTGAAGCACTCGTGGTATTACCTTTGATAATTTTCACCCATTTTACATATCGCGTTGACACAATTAGGTAATTATTTTAACAACTATCTGACACTTGCTAGACAAATAAAAGCCACAGTTATTATTCCCACCATAATAATGACATAATTGGTTGAAACTTACCCTTGTGACAAATGAAGAAGCATTTCATTGGTTCAAAGGAACGTCAAAAATATAATTGTGTCCTTTCAAGAATTTCTAGATATTCAAGTCCCAAACAAAAACACAATTGAAAAAGGTGCTAAGAGCCAAATACTCAAACGGTTTGATTTATTTTAGCCTCAGTCATTATGGGCGAGATAGCTGCCACAGCCTATTTACCCTTTTCACAAATAATCACAACCATTTCATTGAAAAGGGCACAATACATCACATTGCTTATGCGATCCCCTAAGCTTTGTCCCTTTTAAAAATGATCCAACGAGCACAAGATATGCACCATGCTACGCTTGCATGTCGGTGACGCGAGCCCATAAGTATTTCCCCTACCAAAAATCACTTATTGCGCACATGATCCAGTAGAGTTGCAGCATGACACATTAGCAGGTCACATGCTTTGTTCCTACCAAAAAACTATTAGACAGTCGAGGTACAGCATGCTACGAGAATCGACAGGGTTTAGCTCTATCAAAAATCGTCCAGCAGTGCACATTAAGCAAACCAATAAGTTTTACTCCTACCCAAGTCGCCAAGCATGGCTAAACTAGTTTCTACTTCTTTCTAATACAGAATTTGAATTAGAAAGGGTCAGGAATGTACAGGGTGGGAAGAGCGACACATTGACAATAATCAACTCTTCTGCTATTAAATTTTCACTGCTAAATAACCAAGAAGCTTTCAGCGCCTGTTTTTTCGTCTGTCAGTAACATTTTCATTTTGATCATTAGATGTAGTGATACTAATTTCACTCTAATGACATCACATTGTGATTGGGCGGTCATAAATTTATTATTTATTCTAGATCGATGAATAAGATGATTGCTTGACTTGGAATTATGAAATACTCACGAACAGATAAAAGTGAGATAACATTGACTCATTATCAACGAAAGAAAACAATAACCCAATTTACTTGAGATTATTACAATTTCTGGAGTGGTTGTGATATAAATCACTCATTGAATGTCATATCAGCCACTGCAGAAATAAATAAGTTTGATAACAATCGACGCAATGGAGTATCGAACAGATTAATCAAAAAGTTAGTTGGACTCGGTGGAGAGTTAGCATGTTTCCTAAAACTGAATATAATGTACTTTTCTACACACACCCGCATATTCAAAGGAACAAGTACAAAATCTGATGATTTTCTCCATAGTGCACATATTTTTAGGATTTCACAAAAAATCTTTGAAAACAAAGTAAGGTGAAGTAATTGGAAGAGGTATTACAAAATTTCTACCACGTGCTACCTGTTGAAGAAGAAAACAAGTCGAAGAAGTCAAACTCAAGCAAATAACTGGTTTTAAACAGAATAACTTCATTGTACATTTTGAGCTTTTTTCGCCGAAAAAATGTATTTTTTTTCTTTTTCTTCAATAGCGGGTGTTTCCACCACAAGCAGTCATTCGTCTTCCCATTCTTCTGATGAGGTTATCGATCAGTTGTTGAGGCAAATTATCCCATTCCTCAATTGATGCAATTCTTAGTTCCTCTCTGTTTTGAACAGCAGGAATTCGTGCCTAAGTCTTCTGCCTAGCATGTCCCATACATGGAATTTACACAGAAACGGCTCTCGTCCGTGAAGAGAATTTGACCCCACTGATTATCATCCCAATTCTGATATTCACGAGCAAATTCTAGTCGCGCTACACGATGGTGTCCCTGGAGTCTTGGGGCTTTTTTTGACACATATGATTTAAGACCAACTTCTTTAAGTCTTCTTCTTACTGTGCGCTCACTTATGGTGGTTCCACGAACATCTTGCAGTTGGTGCCTGGTTTGAACTGCCGTTTGACGTCTGTTCCGTAACGTTATAAAACGTAACGTTATAAAACGATCATCTGCAGCCGTGGTTGATCGTTTTCTGACTTGTCCCCTTCTTCTTACATACTCCCCAGTTTGCCTCCAACGATTCGCGCTACGGTGGATGGTTGATGGTGATTTACCAAACATTTGAGCAACTTCCTGTATGTCCGACCATGTTCGATCATTGTTACGGCCCTGGCAATATCAGTCGGTATGAAATCACCCATTATCAGCTGATCTTTGCAATACGAACAAAACTGATTTTAATAAATCACAAGAAAAACCGATTCCAACAAACCCGAACAAAACAACTGATTAATTAAAAACCACTTACTTGTTATCTAGAGATAATATGAGTTTAAAATGTAAGGCACAACACAAATGTTTGAAGTTTTGACAAAAAACAAATCACACGTTTGACGTTTTTAAATCGTTGCGTGGATCATTCAAAGCTATCTAGATATTATCAATAAAATAATAATATAATGAGATAAACTACATTCATAGCCTGTTCCTTCAAATTTGCCGGTGTGTGTATGTTACCTCTGAGGAAATTATTATTTCAGCTCTCTGTATCTGTGGGGTAGGGAGGGTTTTTTCATTCATTCATTCATTCAAACGTTTGGGT
>CAJUYI010008647.1:0-10754 GCA_910591695.1 Galerucella pusilla
AGGGAAGACAAATCTATTATCTAGATGAGACATGGCTCAATGAAGGAAAATTCAGTGAAAAAAATATGGCAGGACAAAAGTATTAAAACCAGTCGTCAAGCTTTCATAGAAGGTTTATGTACTGGACTGAAAACTCCTATCGGTAAAGGTCGCCGACTAATAATAACGCATATTGGATGCAATCAAGGGTTCGTTAAAGGTGGTTTACTGGAGTTTCAGTCAACATCAACCAAAGACTATCATGAAGAAATGACTGCAGATGTTTTTGAAGAGTATTTTACACAAATGGTCGAATTAATTTCAAATAATGCTGTAATCGTTATGGACAATGCCACTTATCATTCGCGATTAACAGAAAATGTTCCATCTACCTCTTGGAGAAAAGCTGATATTAGAAACTGGTTAATCGTAAAAGATATACCATTTGAAGATGATATGTTGAGAAAAGAACTTTTGAAGGTTGCTTCAGATCACAAGCTACAATTCAAAAAGTTTTTTATTGATGAAATAGCCAAGAATCGTGGGATAGCAGTGCTTCGTTTGCCGCCATACCATTGTGAATTAAATGCGATAGAGTTAATATGGGCCCAAATGAAAGGTTATGTAGCTAGACATAATAAAACATTTAAAATGAAAGATGTTCGTGAACTAATGAAGTACTCACTGACAACAATAACTGAAGAGAACTGGAGAGATGCTGTGAATCATGTAATTAAAGAGGAAGAGAAAATGTGGGTTTTAGATAACCTCATAGAACAAACTATAGAACCGATAGTGATCTCTCTCGACGAGTCTTCGGATGATTCTTGTATGGCCAGCGAAGAGTATGATACTATAGATTGAATTTTATATTTCCTATAAATGGTATGTTTACTTTACTTGACACACATTAATTCATTGTCAATAAATTTGAATTATGAAAATTAAACTATATTTTCTTTAAATAATTTAATTTAATAAAAATGAAAATGTAACTTGTTAATAGGCCTGAACGAATGAATTTTATTTCAACTGTAATGTCGACCGAATCTAATTAAATAAGCAGAATAAACTAATATCGTAATCTACGCCACTGCCGCAATATTTATCGTTTATCTGGCATTGTTCAGTTTTATTACCATATTGTATTTTGAGCTGAAACAGGGATGTATAGATAACCAATACAGACACCTACTTGTTTTGCATTAGAATTTTAGTATTTACTTGTAAAATTCTTAGGATCACTCTGTAAAAGATAAATTTCTATTTGAATATTTAATGAGGCTACTGTGCTGTCAGACATTAAGAAATAGAGTATATATATATTTAAAAAAATGAAATGCTGGATGTTAATTCAAATAGAAATACCTGTTAGGTATCTTGTTGGCAGCTGGGAGGATGAAAGTTAGGTTAAGGATTAAGAAAAAATGGGAGTAGGTAGCTGCTTTAATTTTGTGTTATTTTGTTAAACACCATAATTGAAGCGATTCTGTTAAAAAACTAACTTGACCAGTCGATTTCTCGTACCAAAAAACCCCATCTCACAAATTCTCAACATTTTCCATGGGTCATGGATAGGTATGGAAATATTTCGCGATTTCTGTCCCTTAACGCTTGGCACATATTTGTAGAATTTTTGAAGCACGTACATATTCTTCCACATACCTTTTTAACAAACTACGTTAACTGGACGGAAACGTTTATAATATTCATTAAATTAAATACCCACTTGGCATTTTTATTAAATTCTATTATCCTATGCTTCTCAGGTATAAGAGATTTCACTGCCAGCATGTTTTTATATATTGCGTTGTCTTAACTGGGTCGATCATCATTAAAAACTTGTCTGTGTAAAATAACACATTCTCCGAGTTTCTCGCATCGAACCAAACAACCGGGTACCGTGAATTGAAACCACGGTTCCCTGCAACAATAATCATCTCTTGAAACCGTTTATCACAAATCGCAAGTTTGAAAAAATCGCATCTAAAGTTCCGGAGTCACGAATATAATTGTCAAATTCATAAGTGAGACGTGCACGACATTTTTTCTTAATCGTGTCAGTCTTACTGCCAATAAACATTGTTAATTATAAGCTGTTTTTCGATGGTGATGTTAACAAAAGGATTAATTAGTTGCTAAGCGATTTTTGGAAGATTTTGAGTGATTTGTAACGTTAATAAATGCTACTAGTGATAAGTTTTTCTGTTTCGAAAGTGATGTAGTGATTTATAATTGTCTATTGATGGAATTCATGGTGTAATGAGGTAAGACAACTAATTTTAATTCATTTTCAATATAAGTGAAGTTTTGACAGAATTCCTATGGAAGTGGTGGCTAACGCCAGACTCCCTGAATGGTAAAAGAGCTTGAAGACTCCCACACAGACAAGTGGCTAATTTTTTTAGTACTTGTCTCTAGGTGTTATCAATTTTATACAGAATATCTTGTTCTACCCTTATATTTCTAAATAAAAAATAATATAGAAACTAAATATCACCTACCACATTCTTGGGGAAGATTTTTCTTGATGTTTCTTGAGAAAAAAAATAATAATAACATATAGTTTAGTGAGCACTTTGTACCGTTTTATTATCATAACAGCTTCTATAGTTTCACTCGGTGTAATCTTCTTAATTAGAACGTTCAGTGATCAAGAGATAATTTACGAAAAATACAATTTTTTGCTTCAGTTTATTAACAATTAACTCACGCATCTTCTAATATCATTTATGATTGCTAATTAACAATACACTTTCTTTTATTAAATTGATGTTTTGATGCCATAAGGTGTGAAGGAATTTCTACTGTCACAATTTTTTTTATACCCAAAATACGGATGCCTATTATAGTGATGATGGTTTAAAATTGAAAGTTACAATAGGGAGTTCAAATCTGATACTGATACGAAATTATTGAATAAAAAAAAAACACGCAGCATCTGATGCTCACAATGAATAAAATAATGTTAACAATGAATCATCTCAGTCAATAAAATAAAGTAAATGGAAGATTTTTCACTATAATTATTGTTATATCATTTATAGTTTTCTGGTTATTTAAAACTTTCATCTTGACAAAGCCAATTTCTTCCTTATTGGATGTCGCATATTGCATGATCTTTATTGGTGACAGCATAATGCATTTTGTGATGTGTATTAGACAATATGGAATAATAAAGTGATGAAGATATTGACTATTGCATGAGCCAGGATTTTATCATTATCTTCATTAAGTAACAATTTTATTGATTCTTCTTAAACTTCAAAATATCATTGATTGTCTAGTTTTGAATTCGAAAAAAAAACAAATTGTTCTTGATAACGGCAGCTGGAGTGCTACCGAGACGTTGTATTAATAAATATAAGAAATATTGTGGATTAATTTTCCAAAATAACTAACAAAAAAGAATAAATTTCAATTTGAATAATTAATTCAGTTATAGGTTTGGTTTTAAATGTTAGTTTTAAGCAGCCGAGTCCCACGTATAGATATAACTGTTATTACCTCTGGTAAATTACACTGGAAAGTACTTGTATAGTGTTACAATACTATTGTTAATGTGATGACAAAGATTACAGAATAAAAATATAAGATGTTTCACTCGTTCGAATTTATCGCGTAAAGCACCGATGCCGCTGGTGACTTGGATGGTACAGTACGTCGCTATACGTCCTTACTTGCATTTAATTTGGCATATTATACGGAACGTAACTTGCATAAAATTTGTGATACAATTCAAGGTCATCACATTTAACATTAGTTACACTTTACCTTCTATGTATTTCCTTTTTTTCAATGTATCTCATAGATTGCAGTACCATATCTCGTAGTTGGTACCTATATTTCTATCATTCTTTTATTTCAAGATTAATTGTATGACTTGCACAAATGCTGATGCGAGCCATGAGTGCCGCCATATTGGCCTTGTGCCTTCCATTTTATCTCTATTCCACTGCCGGCTGTAACGCGACATGCAATAAATAGAGGAGCAATTTTGACGCGATGTACCTAACTGAAGTTTAATTTTAAAAATAAAAGTAAAAGCGCAGGGTATAAAGTCCTCAGATTTATACCTACATAAGTTGTTTAAAATATCAATTAGCAACTCAAAAACATTCTACGGAAGTGTAAGTAACATCTGTAAACAAAAATTAGACAATATTTATGTGACAGTGACCTTGAACATAAAAGTCAGTACGCTGTGTACCATTTTAAAAATCTAATGATTATAATTCCTGAATGTAGCCCGCTATGAATGTTGGGCACTGGGTAAAGGACAGGTTAATGACTGTATAAAGTACGAACCATGATGGTACATAATATAGACGTGTTGCTGTTCTTTTCAGGTGTCAGCAATGGGTACCGCTATTCGAAGTGCCTTCATCCGCTCGAGGCCGTGAGACGCAACTAACAGTTGTTCATATGGTGTTGTTACAGTGCAAGCCGTTTGGCATCTTTGATTTAAAACAGTGTTATCAGTAAGTATTTATTTGTTTTCTTTTAATTCATGAATTATTAAATACATTTTTGGAATGCGCTACCTTTTTTACATAAAATTTTCAATCACAGATAGTATTTCCATATTTGGTAATTTAAATTAATTTTTACTTAAAAAGAATGGGTTGCGTCGATTTTTTATTAACATTACATATTTTCCATACGACAAATTGTTGATTATAATAATTTTGGGTTATTGAAAATTTGATAAATTTTTGAAATAGCGGTATTTTTACAAGCTCATTGTAATGTGAACATAAAATTATTCAAAATTGATAAGCGTGAGATAAAAATAATAGAAATGTGAACCTAGAAGAGTTTGAAAATAAGTTTTAGATAAGGGTGGGAATACCAACGTCATTTAAAAAATAATAAGCATTTATTTGATAAAATATTATGTATTTTTCTAATATAGTTTATTTAACGGCATCCACATGGTGTGATTTGAAAAGTTCCCAAGTTCTTGCTTCTTTTATTAATAAATTTAATTGGAAAAACATAAATCTTACAGTCTATTTCCATAGAGACTGAAATTCTGCAGAAATAACAATAACTGCCATTCTCTGTCATGCCTCTGTAGTTTACCAGTACAAATAATTTATGAAATCGTAAATGCCATTTTTTTTTCTCCAAATATGTATACCTATATTGTTTGCCAAAAACAATATATGGCGCAAAAGTTCAATGGACCTCAAACATTTTTTTTCGGTTGGGCGCTCTTGTCCCAATTTTCTGAATGGTTTGAGTAATTTTGAATATGTGTACCACCTGTTTTCAAGATAAACGCATACAGCGTGTTAAGTAGATCAGTTTTTAACGAAAAAGTTTGATTGCTATAGTTGTCTTAAGTATTTTTAGCTCGATTATCTTATTAAGTATGAAAATGAAAAAGTAAAAATTATCTCAGCTTCTCAACCATCTTCAAATGATTAAAAAACGATTTAGTTGATGTACCCACAAGAATCTTTAAATAATTTCTATTTTCATTTTAGCCATAAAGTAATGTTTTAATATATTTTTCCTATTATTGATTATTAGATATTTTTGGGATAAACAGTAAATCAGTAAATTCCTAAGACATGACTCAAAAACTGGTCTAGAGGTACAAAACCAAAAATGTAGGTCAACAAGGTCAACATGGTTCATGTTTCCGTTTAAAATCATAACTGTAAATATTTATCTTCTTGAGGTATTTTAATTGGTGGGTGTATCGGAAATTCCATGTCTTTTAAACAATAATAAAAATGGAAATACTCCTCGACCGCCAACGGGAGGGGGCCAAGCAGGGCACTTGCCCCCCCTCTGGAAAATTGAATATCCGATTTTGATTATTTACCAAAACAAAATGATATACTTTTCCCAAACATCAAGAAAGCTCTAAGAATTCTCGTATATACCTCCTACCATAACAACAATTGAAAGATCTTTCAGTACCGTTCGTCGTGTAAAAACTTGGTTAAGATCAACAATGTGCGAAGAAAGGCTTTCTGGTCTCTGTATGCTCAGTGTTCACCGAGAATTTGTGAATAAAAGTAAAAACATAATTATTGAAAAAATAATATATCGGTTTGCACAAAAGAGGAGAAATATTCTATTACTATTCTCTACAAGAATATTTTCAACTTCAGGAAGAATCCTTTCCAGATAGGTAAACTTCACTTAAATTGAAATCATAAAATATGGGCCCAACAATTTTGTTTCTGTCTATAATATTGACTTTTCAATATTTATAGTAACTAATTTACTACATTTATACTTTAATACCCTAAGAACGGTCTAAGACATGGTATATTTTTGAAATCAGAAGAAAAACATCTTTTCAAAAATTCAATAATTTACAGGGTGTCTTATTTAAGAAAACGAATAACTTTTTGTGCGCTCTAAGCTACGCACGCCACTGTACTTTTGTTGATGTTATAATAAAATCAGTTTATAACCACACAACTTTTATTTCGAACATTTTTTTGTTCATGCAATAATAACTATGGTAAGGGCTGGGGCCTGGGGCTGGGGCTGGGGCCTCTCAATTGATGGTGTGGCTGGTCACTCGGAGGATCATCTTACAGGAATAAAACAACTACCTGTAGCACTGGGATACGTTTCATTTATTACTTAAACCTATACATTATGCTACTTATTACTAATGAATGAATGAATTGCGATATTCATATTCTAACTTTCACATTAACATTAACACTAATATTATAGTAATTCTTAAAACACATCGTTTGCATATTTATACGACAAGTCAAGTTCATCATAAGTGAATATAAATAATACTATTTATGTTTATTTCACGCTTCGAACTTGACTTCGTACTTGCGACCTTCCTACTTCTATTTATGTAAAGATTCAACGTTCTTATGATTTGTTGAAATTAGCTTCGAAGGAATTCATGTCTTTTATTCAAATAATATTGTTAACTTATTATATTGACCAAAAGGCATCACAGCGCTTGGTAAGCTCTATCTAAGTGTACATAACAGAATATCATCTTTTTCGCCATGTTGTTGGTACCAAGTGCCAATACATGTTGTACTCTATTCAACCATATTCTAATTATTGTTATATTGTTACAGGTGACCGTTATGATGTCGCGAGTGATTTTAGTGTTAATTTTAACGTTCGTAACTTCAATGGAATGCTTGCCGTCGGAAGGGACCACCACCAGGTACACTTTAAGCGAAGGATCAGAAATAAAATTTGTCACAAAACCAACATTGAATTGTTCTCACTTTTTAGACGATCCTCTCAAACTTATTCTCTGTGATACAGATTATAACAAAGCACAGTTTGGTAGAAATCTTAAAATAATTCCAACGAAAAAAAGCGATATCTCGCAGTATTTAAAATACACAAAAGAAAGTAAAAATGTCACGTTAACACCTGTAAAACTAAAATCCAAAATTATTCTAACCACTCCAAAAAGCATAAAACTAATTAAAATAGCTACTTCTAAACCTACAGCAATTTCCTCCACCAAAAAACCTAAGATTAGCTCAACAAAATTACCTTCTTCTACTAATCCACCCAAAACAAAATCAACGAATCCCAAAAAACGTAAGCCCACAATACATAAAGTGGTTACAAAGGGGCAAGACGCTTCCGGCTTGTATAAGCAAAACATTCCAATCCCCAATCCAAATCCAGAAATTACATCCTCATCTCCTTCATTTTCTCTAAGTGACCTAGGTCCAATAGCACCCTTAGGAGCCATACCAAATCCTTCAAATCTATTAAACATCATGCCGGAAATAACTTCTCACTCCCCACCGTATTCATCATTATCTGGTGTTCCAGACTTGACAGATTTTACACCTATTGAAACAATACAACCTTCAATCAACTCAGGTGACCCTAATAGACCATTAACAACTTTTAAATTAGATATGTTACCACCTGGAGATGGAGTTGATAATTTTAACTCACCGTGTCCTTCTGTACACATTTCCAGCTCAGTATTACAACCTAACGAGCGTCAAGATTGTACTGATTTAAACTTAGTAATAAACTCTCATGTTCATCAAAATCCTAGTGGTACCAGACTTCCCAATCCAAGTACTTACGATGCACTTGCAGAAAATGTAGAAGCTGATCCCTTAGGACAAGCTGCAGCAGCTGACCCTGTAGCTAGTGACGTTGGAGTACCAGCAGGTCAATCTGTTGTACCTCAAGCAGCTGCTGGACCCGGTGGAAGTGGTGGTACTGGGGGAAATGGTGGTAATGGCGATGGAGGAGCTTGGAAGTTTCCAGATTTAAAGCATATGTTTGAAGCTATGGGATACCTATGGCAAGGCTTAAGTTACTTGTTAAGTTTTTTAAGAAATCCATATTTATATTTAATTCCTATGGCGATATTCTTCCTCCTGGGGTTCTTGAAAGTAATGGTTTTATTCCCTTGGTGGATTCCTTTACTTATTTTATACGTTAGTATTAAAACCGCTACAAAACCTAAACCAGCTGTTACGTTTTATAAGCACGTGCACAAACCTGTCAAACATCTGGATGGATGGTTCTGGAACCACCAGACAAAAAGCTGGCAAAACGTCAGAGACTATTCCTATAAAAGAAGAAACGATATGCTTGGTATTAACTACGATCCTAATGATACACTTACTAGGGACTTGCAAAGAATTCACTTGTTATATAATGGTACTACTGGGGTACGTAAAAGATTTCGACGAAAATCTTAGGAACACGTTTAAAATTTAATACTCTTAATAACAATTTGAAAGTTATGCTAGTCATTGTTTAAGAACTATAACAACTATAGCTATGTAATCTAACAATCACAGGGTACTTTGGGTGATAGAACCGTTTTCAAAGTTGATGAAGCAGGCAGACGTTATTGATTATCTGATGAGTAGCAAAATGTGTTGAGTAGAGGTACTTGCTGGCTTGGACCACCTTCCAAATAGTTCCTATCAGAGAGTTACAAATAAAAAAGGGGCTTTTTACATGTTAATCAAGCATCTGTATACAGATGTCGCTAGTTGTTAGTAAGCAAAGTAAAGAGGCAGATATGTAAGAGGAAAAAAAAGGTTGGGGCTCTAATAAAATCACCTTTTGTGCCTGTCGAAAGCGTGCTGGGGGTCTATTCACTAACAAAGAGAGCTCCTATGAGAGTACACACTTATAGTGTGCGCATGCGGGCTATATCATAATTTGCAATTTCGAGAGAGCTCGCATGCGCGCCTTTATAAGTGTGTACTCTCGTAGGAGATCTCACTGTTAGTGGATATACTCCCTGGAAATATTTCTTAGCTCAGTGTACCCTGTGAGTCAGGAAAAAATTGTCCATTCTGTATATATTATCCTCAGAAATATATTCAATGAAAAGACTGATAACATTAAGATAATTTTAGGCGTGTTTGAAATCTTTTGGTTTTCTTCCTAACTGCTTTCAATAAAAATGTTTGCCAGAACAGAGCAATTTACTAATTTTTCAAGAAATTAGCTTCCATATTAAATTAAAACATATAGGGTGGTTCGTTAAAAAAGACAAAGACATTCATAGTTGTATTTTTTGGGCCAAAAACTTCACTAATTTTTTTCAACTTTATAGTTACATACATTTTTTCTTGAATGAAATAAAATCCTTCCTTGATTTCTACATAAGCATTCAGTAGCCGTCTTTTTGTTTCAAAAGTGTGCCATCTCTTTTACGGAACTGGTTCTTCAATATACATACGTGTTTTGCATTCGTACACTGTTTACCGCTGAAAGGAATTAAAATGATTTCCTTTTACATAAACTTATTTTTCTTTTTAAACAAAAATAAACGTTATAAAACAAAGAAACTGGAGGTCGTCTAAAAAGAGAGAAGAACAAGCAAAACTCATTGGTAGGGTACGTTTCATTCTATTATGAAAAGGATTTATGAAAGCAAATTTGTATTTAAAAAAAATGTTAGGTTAGGTTAGTATATTTGAGTAATTAACTTTTTATTTTACGCAAAGATAAAAAAATTGTTTTAAAAAGGATTGTTGATAAAAAAATTGTTACTTCTAATCTTCTACTTGCTTAAACATGGAATGGTGCTGCGCACAACTGCTCAAAAGTAGTACCTTCAGCGACCGCACCAGCTCATATTAGTCTATTGTATTTTGAAGATTCGTAAGGTGGTCAATATTAGAAATTGAAACAGTTACCTACTCCAGATGTGGAAAATGACTTTGATAAAATTAAACAATATAATTTGTTGAAATTTTCATTATATTTGAAAATTTCTGCTTGTAGGGGACTGAGGGTGTTGTCCATATGTACTTAAATCGCTTTCCTACCTTTGAGATATTATATCTAATTTATAGTGTTATTGTTATTGAATGATTTTTTTGGAAAACGATCAATTCCAAGTCCATATTTTGATCTTCTGGCATCTTTAAGTTTGTTTGCTCGAAAACACAGAAAAAAGATAAAAGCTATTAGCGATTTCATATAAAAATATCATTACTTCCATTAAATAGCTTCACCACAACAAATTTTCAATTATACAGGGTGGGGCAATCTGACATCGGAGGATTACATTGTTGTAGTGAGAGATAGAACTTTATAGTTTTGTGTGAGCTAATACAGTTACTGAGGGCACATTTTGAAAATACTTTCGATTCTACAGGGTGTTCCAAAACCACGTAGCAGCACAAACTGACATTTTTTTAAATGGAACGTACTATATTTTGTTTAAGAATCGAAAAGATCTCACCGAGAGCGTTACAAAAATATAGCACCCTAATATATTATAAGGGTGTTTTACAAAGATATGGCCAATTATTAGC
>CAJUYI010008648.1:0-10753 GCA_910591695.1 Galerucella pusilla
CTTCTAAAAATAATAAAAAAAGATATTTAAATAATTTTTTTTTTTAATTAAATCTAGTTTTTTGTTTTATACTCAAATTTCCAGTAGATCGTTCCATATATTCAAAAACATCTTGAACTTGTATTTTAATATACGAATCTTCACATTATAATATTCTTTGGAAGCATTCTAAATGTATATTTTGTTTAACTTATCTAGCAAATTTGCGTTATAGTATAACTATTGTTAATGTGATGACCCATATTTTAATCCCTTTGAAGGAAAAAGCCGCCCAATGACGAGCATAGAATTTTTTTAAAAATTCGAATATTGTGAAATAATGCTTTTCAAATGTAATTTAAATTAATATAGTGGATTAAAATTAACCTGCATAAAATTTGTAATACAATTCAAGGTCATCACATTGACATTAGTTACACTATACTACTTTTCTTGTCCTCGTCATCGAGTGAAGCCTTGGCGGGGCGGGTCGCTAGTAGTAAACAGACTTCCGAAGCATGTGAAAGCTTACTGATAATTTCCCACATTTCGTAACTATGTTTTTGTGGTTAGGTTGATGTATTTCACGAATTCCATGGAGCTTGTGCCTTGTTCCTAGTTGTTCCTGGACGTTGGTGGGAAAAAAAGCACCAAAAAGGCCTATTGATTTTAGTTTTTTTTTATTAGAAGGTTGCTTGGGCACCTATTCGTTTCTTTTGCAGTTTAGTCTGTGTGAAGCAGGAGTGCTAATTATTTATTATTAATTAACCAATTTGGTTTATACAGGGTGCGCCAATTATTTCCACTCGATCTCTAGCACCGAAACTAAAAGAGGTATCAACAAGATTTCTTCTAGGTTTATACAGTGTCACTCGGACTACAATTGTAAAATATTTTGATTTATACAGGGTGACTAATTTTTGTGGAGTGAAAATTAATTTGGTTTTTTTAAATTGAACACCCTGTATACGATTATGTCTTATGATTCTACTTAATATTAGCTTTACGGTAGTTTTTTGAATTTGTAAATCCGACGCGGCGTTGACAAGTTATTCCTATTATAAGCAGATTTAATGAAAAAACAGCACTTCAGAAATATTAGCACAATAAACACATTTTTTCAAAAATTCCTCCAAAAGGCCACTATGATGTAAATGAAACATACACCTACCACAATAATTACCCAACATCTTCACCTGTTGCACAGGGTGTTTGCCGATGGCGTGCAAATAGTCTAGTTTTCAAATTGCAATAACTTAATTTTTTCAAATGGGACACCCTGTATATTTTTCTTCTTAATATACATTAAAAAAATATAGGGTTTTGGACATCTAACTTTACTATTTACTTTAATAATTGACGTTAAATAAGAAATAACAAATTTTACACAATTTTTAATAAGTAAGTACAAAATTTTACAAAGTTTAATCGTAAGAAAACTACAATATTGAAAGTTAAAATTTATAATAGGTGTTCAAAATGTCTTCCATTTTCATTCATACATTTTCTTGCCCTTTCTTTCATTGATTTACGCACATCTCTTAGCATTGCAGGGGTCACCTGTCTAAATGCTGCAGTAATTCTGTCTTTCATATTTTGTTTTGTGGTAACCTCTTCTTTGTAAACAATATTTTTAATAAAACCCCACAAGAAAAAATCGCAAGGTGTAAGGCCCGGCGATCTAGCAGGCCAATTTGTAGGTCCTGCCCTTCCTATCCAACGATCCTGAAATTCCCTATTTAACCAATTGCGAACATTTAATTGGTAGTGTGGTGTGGCACCATCTAATTGAAACCACATTCCGTTGCGATAATTTTGAGGCACATTTTGCAAAAGGTTTCTAAAATCAAGTTCTAAAAAATTTAAAAAAGCAGCTCCATTTACAGTCCCATCAAAGAAATAGGGACCAATTACATAATCACCTATTATTCCCGCCCACACATTCAAAGACCATCGATACTGTGATGTGGTTCTAAATAAATGTTCATTGTGGTCCGAATAATAATGGAAGTTGTGTATATTTACACAACCGTTCTTATGAAATGTGGCTTCGTCGGAGAATAAAACTTTGTTTAAAAAGTTACGCTCTGTATTTATCTTGTTTATTAACCATCTACATTCCACAAAAATTAGCCACCCTGTATACATCAAAATATTTTACAATTGTAGTCCGAGTGACACCGTATAAACCTACAAGAAATCTTGTTGATACCTCTTTTAGTTTCGGTGCTAGAGATCGAGTGGAAATAATTGGCGCACCCTGTATAATATAATAGATGTAGGCTCTCTTTTTTTTTGTTACAATAAGATAATTTAAAAAAGATCAAGAAAAATCCAAATTTGTGGCGGTAATAAAAAAAGCAAAACTATTTCTCCTGCAAAAATACAAACAACGAAGTCTTTACGTGTGTTTAAATCCCTACATAGGTAGGTACCTATTTCATTTTTATTACAGCACGCTCCCTAATGTGAAGGTATAAAAATCCTTGTCAGCTATGTTTATAGAGCATCCTGAAACAAAGACGTACATACGTTTAAATTAGAGAAATACGTGGAGGATTCTTCTTCTTTGAACATTTGTCATATTCAGTGTTTTTGAAAATTGTTATCCTCTTTTTATTTAGAAATTCCTTGATCCAGCAGAAGCCGTAAGGATTAACCACAAAATAATTAATTTAGAATTATAGTTTATTTCAAAAAGTAGATAGAGTATTGGAATGCAATAATCCTTCAACAACTAGAGGTTTGTCGGATATTATAGAGTTGTGGGTACTCAAAATATCATCATATGGAAAACATTTTTATTATTAATTTTACGAAAAAAAGTTATTCCTTATAAAAAGTTCTGCATAATCTAAAACCTATAATACAATAATCGAATATCAAAATATCAGTCGTATACGAGGTTTGTCAAGAAATATGAGTCTTACTCAAAAGCAAAGTACCTTTAAATTTGACAATATCAAAAATGTTACTAAAAAAAGTTGGATATGTCGAAGCATTAATATGAGTGGAAATTAAATTTGTTTGTTAATTTGATGTTAATTTTATAACTTAATGTTTGAATGTATTTTATTATTTGCAAAATAGATGAATATGCACTTATTTCGCGTTTTAAATGCAAAAAATATTAAAAAAAAGGTAGAACGTGTGGCGGGACACATGGTAGGAACTTTAGTTCGTTTTAAGCAAAAATTTTTTGAATCAATAAATAAATACACATATTAATATAAGAATTTATAGAACATTCATTATTATAGATAATGGTACGGTACCCCTCATGAGGGAGTCCGACTGGCAACATATACTTATAACAGCATCGTATATTTAAAAAGGGAAACCGTAGCATTATACAAATTGGACATTCAAGAACTGTACGTTTACCACACAAAAATTAGTGGAAAAATAAAATTGAATTGCTAAATTTTTAATTTGAAGTTATATTACAGTTTATAGAAAGTGGGTCGTAGAAAAAATATGCTGTTCGACTCGTGTGGATTGTCAATGCACATCCTTCATTTTCTTCCTTCTCTACAGCCTAAATGTCAATTCTATTTCATATTCCAACCCAATTCATTTACGTTAAAATAAATTCTGGTAAGAACAAGTTGGTATTAATCGAGTTTAATTACTTTAATTAATTTAATACTAATTAATTGTCATACGAGGGGCAGTATATTTGTTAACAATTGTATAGAAACGTTGTTATTTCCAATTTTATTTTATAATTTAAAAAAAATATCATACAACGCCTATGTACCTGTTCTTGGGATTTGAAAGACTCAGTCAGCACACATATTTCAGGTTGAGGACAACCGGACCAATGAAGTCAAGGATCTGTAATCCCGTTGCAGGATTTCCTCGTCTGTACTTCGTAGATTACGACCACGCGAAAGGCGAAAACTCCAATGTCGTTGTTTTCTAATAAAACTTCAAATTCATGGGCAAATGTAAAATATAATACTCTATTTTGTTTTTAAATTGAATTTGAAGAATAATAAAAAAATTGTAGCGAAAAACTTTCATTTATCTACACACAAGGTACATTTTGATAATTTTGACTAGTAATATGATAATAATAAACAAAAAATTTATCTGGAATTGAAAAATGTACTCATTGATTGATTACTCTTCAACACTATAGTTTTTCAAAATATTCTTCACGAAGAGAAATTTATTTTTGATTCCTTTGAAACCATTTCTGAAAGTAGGATTCATTTATACTCACAATACTATATGTTCGTTCGGTGAATCTTTTCCCATGTATGAAATTATTCACATACTACTTTTTGTAGTACATCTCTTTCCTACTCACAGAATCTAAACCCCCGAAATGAAACCGTTTGTTCCATTACAACATAATATAACAAACAGAGATAGCCATATGATGAATGTCGGCGATAAGTTTAACGCGAATTTATACGTTGACAGACCAAAGACTTTGTTTACATTTTTATTTCACATATTTACTCATTTTTTTGCCCCTTGCATATAAATTTAATTAAAATATAACGACTTACTTACACCCGTGTGTTCCAATTATTGTGGCAAGTAAATATTATTTATCTACTTATTATTTATTTACTTCGCAATGAAAACTAACCTTAAATTGACATTTCATCATGGTTATGGATAGAATTCCATCAAACTGAATTGTATGAAACATATTTTGCTTCCACCAATGTAGAAAATATTGACCTAATTTTCTGAAAGACCAGAACTATTTATGAATGATTTTTTTAAGAAAAGGTATGCCTGGAAAACGCACAGGAGCTTGTTCTAAATGTGTTGGAGTATTTTGAGTTAGAAAAAAGAAATGTAGGACATATTCTTGGCAAAACAACAGCACCAAAAGTGTACATAAACCAGATGGTTATGATGGTAAACGTTTTATAATTGTTCATGCTTGTTCTACCAAGGATTGGTCTCTGAAGCAAGTTTATTATTTTGTTCAAAATCTAGACTAGCTGATAACCATGGAGAAATTAACAATGAAATCTTTATGAAATGGATAAGTACTCAATTAATTCCCAACTTAGAAGAGCCATCTTTTATTGTTATGGATAATGCTTCATTTCACAGTGTTCTTTTAGAAAAGCAACCTTCTACTAATTCGACAAAATATGAGATTGTTACATGGTTGACAACAAACAACTTTGTGAAATATTTATAAATATCTAGCTTTAATAATAAATAACGCACACCGTCATTTTAGCCACATCCTAATTGAAACATCAATCTACGACCTGCGTGTAATTTAATGCATTGCGTTTGTATATGAGTGATGACGCATGGGAAAAGATTCACCGAACCAACTTGTATTTTTAAAGTTTCATGCGTTAAGCCAGCTTGGAGTTTTTTGACATCACTTGCTTCTTCTAGCCAACTGAGAAGTTGAATTTCTCTATTAGTGGTTAATAATTTTTTCCATTATTAACCTAGGTCATAAATGGTCAAATTCGAATATTTTGAGAATTTAGGGATAGCAGTTCAACAAAAACTTGTGCAACATAATTTTGTATACCTAGGATATTGTCTTAAACATATTTACTGCTTGAAATTATCTATCAAGATAAAATTATTTGAATAAAGATACCATTAGTTTAAAATTCTCGCTAAGCCAAAAATGATTGATGACATTACGAGTACGTTCATGATATATCGAAAACTGACAGTGTACTTGTCAGTCAGACGACAGGGTAAACGCTTCTCGTGTAGCGTTTGTGAATTATTTAAAAATTTTGGCTTAAATTTTGCTAATAGTGGAAAAAATTGTATATACACCATGGTGGGGAAGACATTTACAAGACTCGCACCTTTTTCTGATCGGGGCAAAGCCCCTCGTGAAATAATTTTGGTGCTCCGTCAATAATAATAGTCTTCACTACCTTGGCGTACATTTTTTACAGATATTATCAAAACTGGACTGTCTATACTGGTACGCTGATTTTTTTTTCTTTATACTTACTAAATCGGAAGCAATTTGTTCTATGTAGTCGTCACAAGACTAAAGAATATTTAGCTTTGTCTGGAGTACCTCAGGATTCTAATCTGGGACTTTTGCTATTCCACTAATTCATTAATGATGTCTAGGATGGATTGGATGCTGATTGTTACCTAATGTTATGATGTTATAACAGTAGGTAGATGCTACGGTGACGTAATTTATCCGATTTTTTTCATACACTTGCATTTATGACGGCTTAATTTCATTTTTCGACTGACTCATCAACTTTAAAAACGCAGTTTAGGTACAGCTTTAAACAAAGTTGAACAACAACCCTCGTAACGTACTTAGTAATGAGAAAACTTGGTATTTTTCCAGCAACACCGATAGCAAGAATATTTATGAAAGCAACTATTTTCATATTCATGATAGGATGAAATATGATCGACCGAAAAAAGACCAGAAACCCATAAAATGCCAAAAAGCAAGTCATAAAACTCCCCAACCATATTTATAGTCGCACATTGGCTTTGTTTGAAAGAATATTGTCTATAATTTACCATAACAAATCCCGAAATTCACCCAATATGGTGTTTGCCCTAGGAATTGACATTTCCATTTTTGAGTAGTCTCCATATCCCTATTTTATAAATGTATTTGGGGGAGAAGAAACACATTCGATACAGACTCGATCGTTTTGTGTGTGTAGTGGACCAGGGAGTGGCTATTCCTCGCCAACCCACCCTCGAGAAATATAGGAAGAGTGGCCCACTGGACCTTATTTATTCCACCCTATTTTATTTTATGGTATGAATAAGAAACACATGTGGCGTTTTATAAAACATCCTGAAATGGTGGATCGTGATTCAATATTTTATTAAAACTTTAATTTATAAATCATTGATTTTTTTTATACAGGGTGTCCACTACAATATTGTCATTGACATTGTAGCAAAGTTGTTGATTGCTTAAAATATGTAATACTACCTACGGTTTATAACCGCCAAATTTCAATATTGTAGCTCAAATAATTCTCGAGATATATACTGATCAAAACCTCGTGGGACACCCTGTATAATCTAGACAATCTAATCAAGTAACAAAAATCGTTACCGAAACTAAATTTTTTGATCAACGAAAATATCACAGAAAGAAACAGAAGGGAGCTAGAGCTTTGACGCAGTTTCAGTAGTTAGGTTAGATTAGTAGATGATATTTTCTTTGCAGGAAACTGTAAATGGAGTAGATAGATTAGGCTTGTGGTGCATGGGTATATTAGTAGCTGAGAATCACAGATTTGATCATTTTCCAGACAAAGCAGACATGTCGAATCTTCCAACAGTCCAATGATGAATCAAACTATAGTTGACTGTTGTAAGAAGGATCATTAGGCAACGCAGGTCATGCCAACTTCGTAGGATGGATATGATCCTCTCTACCAAACTGGTAAATTGAGCCAGAAGTCTAAAACTCCTTTTGTTGCCCAGGTATTCAAGGCTGGTTTGTAAAAACTTGAGGAAAAGGCAATGAAGGCTCTGATACAAGCAAGAAGAGCTTTAGACTTCTGGCATACTTTACCAGGATTGGTTCATTCCAAGGCTTTTATACATCCTTCGAAGAATGTCTCCAAACAAATGTTAGGCTATAGACCTACGTTGTCTACCAGGCCACTGTCATCTGAATCATCATATGTTAAAACTTGGACTGCTGGAATATCCGACTTGTCGTCCTTGTCTGGAACAGCAAAGCATATTATTTAGGCCTGCCCCGCCGCGGCTCGAATCAGGTATCTGATGTTTGGCAGGGTATCTCTCTCCACACACCTAACCTAACCTATCCTAACTCATTATGAAAGTGAAAATAATCAACAAAAAACTTCATATCCACAAAAAAAAAACATTGTAAAGAGATTGAACAATTTTTTTCAGTATGTCTTCCTATTATTTTCCTCCATTCGGACCAAACATCTAAACAACAAAAACATTATTTTCCCGAACAAAAAAAGGAAAGGAAAACATTTCATTTGAAACACAGTGATTGCCCCGCGGACGGGTCCAGGGTCAGCAGCATCCAAGGATGAAGACGGGAGGTTGAAAGTTTGTGGGTTGGGGTGGACGCATTACGTTTAGACCCTAAGGAAATAAGCTCGGGCAAAGGCAAACAGCGAGTGGGAGAGAAGGAGAGGAAGATATTGCCTGACGACGACTGATGTATGTTCGGGTTGGGCTATTCCCTGATATTTATTGTGTGCTTAAGTGGAACGAGATACGGTAGCCGCACCGTCATCTATCCTGCCATTATCTAAACAAAAAGTAAACTCGGACCCGGGGTTTTCTTACCGAATACTCTGTTAAGAAACAGGGATGTATTTAATAAAAACACCTTTATTCAGTGTAAAGCTTTCTTTATATCCATTTCTATTTGATTTTATGAATAGGGTACAAGCATAAATTTTGCTATTGGTGGGAATTGACGCTTTATCAGGTCTTTTTCATGCCTATTTTTTCAAAAAAATATAAACTTCACTTTTAAAACGACTTTAAAAATCATATAATTTGAAAGTCCGCCAAAAGGCGCTTTACGTCATAATGATGGCTGCCCCATGGAGTGACGTCATTTGTTCACGTTCTCATTCGTGTATCACGCTCTGAGTTCTTGTGACCTAATTTTTTTTCTGAAAACTTAAAAATGGATAAAGCCGAAAAAAATAATTTTTATTCCAAGTATTGCACTGTTCCAGTGTGTGAATCAACGTCTATTAAAACACCAGACAAAATATTTGTTACTTTACCTGGTGGCGCAAGCAAAAATACACTTAAGAGAAGGGCATTATGGTTGCAAGCTATGCGTCGAAACAAAGACGATATTCCGACAAATACTACTACTTTTGTTTGTGAAGACCATTTTAATGTAAGTACCTACTTCTATGCTGCTAATTTTTATTCTTAAATAGTTTGAGGTTATGTCTAGGAATCAACCATGAAAACATCATTTTCTTACGACCACACATCGAAATAGGGTTGGTATATATTATATAAATAATACATAGTTTAAATCGTACTTACGATAATGCTTTAACTCCTCTTATTTCCTCTGCATTAAAGCAGCTGTTTGACTTCATAAATTCGAGCAGTATAAATGAGTCTACTTTGGGGAAGTTATCAGTTTGTGCCTTTACAAAACCTTCGCTAGCCATATTTTTACTCACAAAATATGAAAAAATCGTCACTGAACACTGAACTAGTAAATAAAATATATTCTTTTAAAAGTTATAAAATATCCTCGGAACTATCGAATATTTATGTCCACTTTCCACTTTACGTTGACTTTTAGAAATAAAAAAGCACACACAAACACGTAATGGTCTCAAACAAACATATAAATTATATTTTTACGTCGATGAAGCAATTAATAGTTGATTAAAATACAATATAAACACACAACTACACATAACCTAATGCAATACCGGCCATATTGACATAAGTAAACACAAGAGATATGACATCACACGTGTCATCAGTAGCGTTCGGAAATCCTCGGGTTGTGATCGGAAAGTGCATTGAAATTTGAATTTTATTTTAAAATTTGGGAGTAATTTCCAATGGAAACTGGTTTATTTCCTATTATTAGAAATTTTTTATATCACATTTACTACGAGTATTATAAATTAATATTCAAGCAAAATATGAAATATGCGTGTACTCTATTATACATCCAGGAGAATAGAGCTAGAGTTCATATAATAACCTTCTTCGTGTGCGTCATCGATTGTTATGTCCTTCTAACACATTACGTTGGAAGGAATGGAAAAAAGGCAGGTCTGTGATTAATCCTAATTGAAATATCACAATAATGAACCGTTTAAATGTATTACAAACGTTAACCCTAATCTTTGACTTAAAAAATTTGATTGGTTGATGTTTAGATTACGCCCAAGGACGAATAATCAATCGGGAGAAATTACAGCATTCAAAATAGGATGAAGACGTTCCTTTCATAGCGGCAATGAGTCTTACGTCTTTTTCTAATGTCCCACTGACAGTTCTTGTCAGGTCTGTACGGTTAATTGTTGTTTATGAAAAGTTAATATTAATCTTATTGTTATATTTATTGAAATATTACAAAAATATGCCTAGATACACAGAAAAACATCAGCACTTTGAAAGTTCTGAAGTATTTTCAGTTAGAAAAAGAAACTGATAATTATTAATTCCATGGCCTTTTCAAATTTCGCTGAATACGATCCTGATGATTTTATTTATCAAATTTAAGGTTAGCTATATGTCAAAATAGAAAATAAAATAAACGACATACCGAAAGCCCGGATATACGTCACAAACGATGACGCACACCCAGGAGGCTATTGAATGTACTATAGCCTTTTTATTATTCCGGTTTTAAACTGTCAATTGCTGTCAACTTTATGACTGAAATTATATCTATGTACTGATAAAGAACGTTTCACAATATTTAGTTGACTTGGCATCTGGCTTTGAGGATTTAGTAATAAAATTTCATTGTACAGTTTTCTTTCACTTTAGGTCAAAATGGGTCGGAAATTTCTGAAACATCCAGTATCTCGCTACATCTAATAGGAATAAATATTAAGAAAAATTCAAATTGTAAAATCGCCCTCCAGTGTGTATTTCAACCACGACATTTTCAAGTTACTTCTCGAACCCTATTTCTTTTAACTTAGTTTATATATCACGTGAACTAAATCTGTTCAAATTTGGTTGCTGTCATATTTGTGCATATTTACGTAGAGGGCAGCTTAACTCCCCTTCTCCCTCACCCGAAAGCCTCCCCCTCGCCCGACGGCAGAAC
>CAJUYI010008649.1:0-10749 GCA_910591695.1 Galerucella pusilla
AAAATCAGTCAAAAATTCGTGTTTCCCTATAGTTCAACGGACCCCAAAAGTTAATTTGTAGGAATGAAGTTTTTCTTTATGAAGACATCTCAGAACAGTTGTATGACTAACATTATTTTCACGGGCAATTTGACGTGTACTTGAAGTTGGATTCTCTTCGACACTTTACAAAATATCCACTTTCACATCATCTTCAACGAAGTGTGGTTTTCTTTTTAATGGTTTGACATGTCCAAGTTCTCTGAATTGTGCATGAATTTTAGACACAGTACTTTGTGAAATATTAGGCAATTCGGATACCTGTGATTAAATAAGTTTGCCACTTCAACTTGACTTCTGCAGTTATCCCCGTACCCGATTATCATTAAAATCTCAATTCGGTGAGTCTCAGTTAAATATTTCATTGTTATGTTGACAAGGAAAGAGTGTTTGACAAAGATTTCACTTTTTCAGTATAAACTGTCAACACATCAACAACTGACAGAATAGAAAACAATCCACATAATTTACCGATTTAAAACAATCCACATTTTTTACCGATTTTGTCTAATTTATTGGTGTTTTTAGGCAATTTTTAGGTATTTATGATAAAGTTCATGGGCGTAGAAGGTTTTGTTTAATATACAAATACGTGTAATAATTAGTTAGCTTAGATTTTCGATAAATCCACATTTAGCTTATTTAAAAAAGTACCATTATTTCAAGTGTAATAAATTATTAATTAAAAATTTCACCCTGTATAATTCATAATTGATCATACATTATTTAGTGTGTTGGAATCAGTTCATTAAGAGGATTCCAAAAATATGCAAATATACAGGGTGTTTTATTAAAAAAAATAACACCGACTATGACATACTTGCGTGAATCACCCTGTACATTTAAATTTATGTTTACATAACGCACAACTCAATTCAAAAGTTGATGTGTCTCGGCATTTTTTATAATTTTTTAAAATAATGACATAAAGAATTTTATTCCATAAGTGGTTTCCACACTCTGTATATCTCGGCAATATTGTTTGCAACACTATGGCCCATTCATGGAAATAATTTGTTTCTTAGACGGGCTACACAATTGTGCAAGAATAGCTGTCGAAATCATTCGCGTCGCAGCGACTTATATTGTTTTAAACACAAAGTTAAAGAAAAGGAAGAGTAGATTGTGGATTCGACCTCAGGCCTGAAACTTTAGATTACCTAAGTCTCGAAATAAGTATTGAAAACAAGTTAAAACTACCATTTCAATAATTTACCGCCAGCACTACCGGTTTCAACTATAACCTCCAAAATTTTCAAAACAACAACAACAAACGAGCACCAAAACAAAGTGAAATTGCAGAGTATTTTCGCTGGCCAAGCGATCGTCTGGCAACTCTTGCTGCAACCAATTAAATGTATAGGCAACACAAAACATGTGTAGCTACATGGCCGGGACACACTGAAAATAATGTCAATATTTTACCTAGTCTGGATGTTATTGCTGGCAATGTTGCCAGCCACTGTGCTACAGCTACATATTGCACTAAAAATATTGCCCGTTTAGAAGCACCTTTATTGAAATAAACTTCTATTACTTGCTCTTCCAATTATAACTGGAAGCAAGGGTGTCACCAGACAAAGGCAGCTGCCCCCCTCTACAGGTTAACGCTCAACAGTCACCTGGGTAATAGAAGCTTGTAATTTTAACGCTCACTTTGAGCCAAGAACTTCCGATAGCAGCAAGCTCCAATCAGTGGGATGCAGTTCAAGCATCCCAACATATTGGTCTTATTTTGAAACTAATCAAAAACCACCATGAAAATCCTGAAAAAGTAGCAGAAGACATTTTGAAAGATGCTACTGCTATTGAAGAAAAAACTGGATGGGCGGAAGATATGAAATAAATACACCTAGCTGTTGAAAGACAACACCGTAGAGCAAGCACCTGGCAAAAAAGCCACTCCGAGCTCTGGCGCAAGTCCAAAACAATTCCTTATTTATTCCCAATTATAAATTCCCTGGAAATAAGTAAAATAGACGATCACATTACATCTTGCGCAAATGAAAAACATCTCTTTGGAAGAGCTTGAAGAAGCTTGTGAGGAATTCGATAATTTTTACGGTCGTACAAATATCAAAAATGAGATAAAGCTTTGAAAATTGTGGAAAGGAAACTGGAGATTTTTTCCTGAAATTACGAAGGCTTTGAAGAGTCTTGTAGTTTTACCTTGTACTGCTTGTACAGTTGAAACAACTTGTACAGTAGAAAGATCATTTGGTAGCCTTGTTGTTGGTTAGTACTTGGATGGGTGACCATGCCAGGAAAAACGATCGTATATCCTGCAGCGGACTAGCATATCACAGCTCGCAGGCATTATACCAATGAGCACGAGGTATAATGTAGATATGCCGTCTTTCGGAGGAGACGTAAAACCGAGGTCCCGAGTCCATGGATGTTGGGCTCGTTAAAGAACGCTACCACTGGTTGGAACACTAGTGGGTTCGCCAAAATTTCCGGTTAGGGGTAGAGTGCTCCCGGCGTCGGTGATTAGCATCAGTCGCAGAAATAGACCAACGTTAAATAACAGAATAAAAAAAATTTGGTAGCCTTAGGAGAATCAAAACCTGGACACAATGGCCTCGCAATGATGAGTGTACACAGGCAACATTTTCAAAAATTTCGTCAACTTCGTCAACAAATTATCTAACGAATTCGCAAAGACTAAGTTTCAATTGATTTTCTATGTAGATATTTTGTTCGGTATTTAATTTCTTTATTAACACTTTTCCATTTTGATTTTCTCCTCAGTTTTTTCATGCTTACCGGCTGGCGACGCCGTTGACTGGGAGCTAACAATATTTTGACAATTTCCTTTGTTCCTGATGTTAACTGTTCTACGCCAGCAGTTGTGACGTTATTTCCGGAATAGATTAGACTAGGTAAAAATCAGCAGGAATAAGTACAGCGACGGATACGTGAATACTCAAGGGCTCCTTCATGCAGAACGAATTGTTACGAGGTAGAACAGGTGGGGATCTTCTTCGGAGTTTCATTCAAAGTCTGATGGAATCAGGAAACGACGTTTCTTGTGTTAGTTCGATGTACACCGCGAAAGCGAGCGTATATACATAAAACGCGCATTTTGATTCTTGTATTGCTGACTCGAATTTTTTATTAGCACATGTGAATGGTTGTCGATTGGATACGTGTTGTGAATTTTATTTTTTTATTTTCTTTGGGTTTTATTGGCAGTTTGAAGGTGACGTTGGTTATTTTTGATTGGGAGTGGTGAGTCTTTTTTTATTTGTTGAATAATTTTTTTTGGATTTGAGGCGAATTAAAAAATTTGAATTCTTATGTTGAATGGAGATGGAAACTATAATGGTAATTATTTCAGGAGCAGTTTCTTTTTCTAAGGAGGGAACAAGGAGTTTAAAAAAAATTAAAACTTTAAGATATTCAGGCATTTTTGTGGAAGTGGAACTATTATGAAAATCCCTAATTTTTAAATTCTTCAAAATCCTTGAATTATTAAAACCCCCAATATTATTTCATGATGTTTGAAATCCTTCAAAATATTTGAGTTCCATGAATTTTTTTAATTCGGGGAAATTTCTAATATCCTGGAAAATTTTTAAAAATTTTTGAAATTTTCGGATTCCTTGAATTTCTTATAATACTTGAAACCCTTCAAATCTGTAGCATCCTTGATGTTAATAAAATGTTAGAGATTATTAAAATACTCGAAATAATTCAAAATCCTCAAATTATACCTCTTAATCCTTGAATTCTTTATAATCCCCAAATATATAATACATAATTTGAAACTCTTGAAGTCCTGGAAATCCTAAAAAATATTTTACTCAGCATCCTTAAAATGCAAAATGGTAACCATTAAAATCCTCGAAGTTTTAAAAATCTTTGAAATTTCTAGAATCCTTAATTTTCTCGAAATGCTTAAATTCCTTAAAGTCATTGAAATCCTTGAAATCCTTTAAATTCCTAAGATCCCTAAATAGTTCACTGAAAATCCTTTATTCCCCTAAAATTATTATTCCGTAAAAATATTTGAGATCCTTAAAAAGCCTAGTACTCCTTAAAATCCTTGAAGCCCTTTAAATCCCTAAGGTCCCTAAATTGCTCAATAAAATCCTTGATTTCCTTGAAATTATAAATTCGTAAAAATCTTTGAGATACTTAAAAAGACTAGTACCCCTGAAATACTTAAAATCCTCAAATCCCATGAAATCCTTAGTTATTAAAAATTTTTGAAATTCTTAAAATGTGGGAAATCATCAAAATCATTGAAATTTCTGTTAGAAGAGAGTTGCCAATGGCGGGTATATGCTTCTTCTGTTCCCTTATTTCAATAGAACAAAAAATTTTAATGCAATAAGCCAATTTTACTAGTTTACTTTACTTGCTTTCAAAAAGAGGATCTTAGCCACTCATTTTTCCATCAAATAAGAATTCATTCCTTTCTTTTGTCGCTCGCGCTCATATTATATGCGTTTTTTTTTCACCAAGCTTTAGATAAAATCTGCATAATCATAATTTTTTAACACTGGCAACATAGTTTTACAGTCACTACCTGAAAGACCAAAGCCTTTGTAACCTTTATATCACCTTCGTGAACGCCCTGTTAAAAACCTTATCTTTATTGTGACATGGTTACCTAAAACTGCTAATGCTTTTCATATCACAAAATCAGTCTACCTGAACTCAGTATTTTATTATTGATAATGATGTATGTTTTTGTATCAAAACAAAAATAATTTATTCAATTTTAATGTAAATTAGACATCGTTCAAGTTTTTTTTTTATGTTGGAGCCGTCATCGATAATTGATAAAGTTTTAATTATTACTCAAAAATATTTTTCCCCCACCTTACCTGTAAACTAATCATATGAACACCAAAAATAGGGCGGAAAATATTGGTTAGCAACCCAAGGGCGGAAAATTCATAACGTCACGATTTTTGAAGCTTTTCAGCATCTTTCACTTGACAACTTTGACGTTTCACGTGAGTTTTTGTAATTAAATGTCAGCGTACGTCAAAGTTTTTTGTTATATTTCTCTTTCGATAGGCGAAAAATAGTTGTGTGTCACACATGCAAGAAACGTTTAAGCTTCACTACACTCACTTGTGCATCTAACAGTCTTGGGCTGCTAAAGCTTATTTTCTGCCCTTCTGACACAAGGTTTGTTCCAACAACCACCTTTTGATTAGTACGTGAACGTTCGTGAACGTATTTATGTACGAATCAAACGTTCGAGAACCTGTACGTGAATTAATCCATGAACATCATACCCTATGCATTGTTGGAACGATTCTACGATTCATTTTTAAACTGTTACCACTTTCAAGAACTTTATTACAACCCTATAAGTTCACGTTTTATTTATGTTTATTTACCATTACCTAACCTTTAGGGCGAGTGGTATCAAACACCTTAACTCGGTTTAATGATGTTTGATACAACTCGCCCTAAAACATCAACTGACAGTTTGGACGAATGGTTCTACATCCAAATCTCTGATGAAAATGATCGTCGGAACAGAAGTTTTGTTATGCGCATGATCGTAACGTTCACGTACGCATCATTTCGCTTAGTTGGAACAAACCTACAATATACTACAATAGGTACCTTAAAAAGTATACTGGGTGAATGTTTTTCTTACAATACCGTTTTTTGAGCATATATGTTCATCTACTTCTCGAGACCCAGCCCCAAAACTATAATATAATTCCGTGGTTTTAACCTAATTGAAATGACACATGTCAATACAAGTTCCTCTTCTTTTTTCTATCTTAGTAAACTCCCCAAACCTTCTAGCCATTTTAAAAATATTGTTATTTCATCTTTAAACTTCTTATTATAATTCAAAGATTAATCATTGCTGTAAGGCACTGACTTTCGTTTATGATTGCACGTTTTGTTACATCACTTCAACTCTTATAACCGGTACCTATACACAAAAACAAATAACTGTCTATTGTGCTAGGTATGAATATTCAATAAATAAGAAAATATGTCTACTGTTATTCAAAAGATGAATTCAATGTTCAGCTCAATTAATCTATTAGAATCGATAATATTTGTTCAGAAATGACGATTTTAAAAGTGTCAACATAATGTGAATAACGACAATTATATAAATCAATATTAATATTCGAGATATATTAAGAGATTCTTGTTATTATTCCAGCAAAAGTATTTAAGTTTTGGAAAATAACATGATCAGCTTTAGAAAATTTAAATATCTACATAATAGTGCTAAAGAACAATCTGCACTGATAGTAGACAAGCCCTATTAGCCTTGAACAGACATAGTGTTATATCGGGGCTAGTACTAGATTGCCACCAAGATTTAGCTAACGCCTCGGCAGATAACAATATTATATTGAGGTGGGTTAAAGGGCACGATACAGGAGTAAAGGTAATCACATTGCCGATTTTTTAGCCAGGGAAGCGGCTGGACTAAAAATTCTAGGACCCAGTGACATCTACGGCCTAACGACTTCGACAATTGCGGAACTAACCAAACGTTACAACCATGCTAAATCCCTTGGGAGATGGGATGGCATCGAAGGATGCAGACTTGCCAGGATCACCCTGGGCGACCGTGGGGAGCTGGCGCCGAAGAAATTTTCTGACTGGCCATTGTAAACTGAGGAAACACCTCCATACTAGGGGGCTAGTGGACACATCTCTATGCAGGATATTATGTGAACAGGAAGATGAAACTGTCAGGCATGTCTTATGCGAGTGTCCGGAATTATAGTCAATAAGAGAGTGTGTGTTCGGTGAGTCTTGGCCTACACCTGCCGATATAAAGGAGATGTCTCCTAGTGACCTGTCCACCTTCCTGGGAAGAACAGGATGGACGATGACATAGGAGGACAACTCCTCGGGAGAATGTACAATGGGTCACATGTGGCCTAAGTGCAGTGAGCCTACACTCACCCTCCCTACTCTACAGATACAGAGATACAGCTAAAGAACGCTTCTGCATACTAAAACCAATAGCAGTATGAAACCAATGTAGAACATTGAGAATCAAACAGTTACCAATTTTTGGAGCACTTTTTTTGTTCACTCAGTAAGTGTTTTAATGGATTAAAATTGGTGAAGTATGATTTTTGTATATCGCTGATTTATCTACAAATTAAAGTTATGTAACACTCTAAAAACCAACAAATAGAACTGACGTAACAAAAATTCCAAATGTGCTAAACAGTTTTTTTAAATACTAAACTCAACAATAGTAATTGTTTATTACCAAATTGTAGTTTTGTTTATATATTTAGTAGATCACGATATATTAATTAGTCATTTGTGAAGGTTATAAGATAATTTTAATGTATCGAAATATTGTCTAACAGTAAAGTCATTTGCATCATCCGATACATATTTATGTTCTTCCAAGTTCCGGGTTGAAGACCCCTATAAAGTGAGCAGAGCCACTTGTAAATAAATCGATTAAACCTATTCCAATAATTGTCGAGAATTTGTCGTGAACGTAAAAAATTTGTCGCGTTTTTTTTTTATAGGGGGTGGCTCTGCTAACTTAATATTAAGTTAGCAGTGTCACCTATAAATAAATATCAAAAACATTAAAATGTTACGAATAATTGTCGAGTAATTGTCGAAATTCATCTGACGTAAAAAAACGCAAAAAATCTATTCCTTCTAGCATTATATACCTTTTTCTTGGAAATTCCTGGTTTTTGAAGAAATTTCGTATTTTTGGTAACAGCGCATAAGTATAATGATATTTTACGTGTTTTCCATATCATTATTGACGAATATAAAGTTTTTTTAAGCAACTTCCTATTTTCCAGAAGCAATAAAAATTATGTTTCAAAGCTGAATGATAGAACACACTTATGTAGTACACTTATGTAACTTTGTTGATTTATTACTTTTTCAATAAAAATTTATCTGAACAATTGTCAAATGACCAAAACGTGTCTGTCGTGAGGTTTTCTCGAGGGTTTTCTCCTATACACACACCGTGTGATGATTTATTATTATTTTTTGGTTCAGAAATTTATAAAACGAATTTGCCGTGGAATCTCCAGATCTTCATGAGCGAATTAAAGAAATATTAGGATTTCTCAGTTATACCCACTTGTAACTTGGTTAAATATAATTTTTTTTATCCAGAAATGTACTGAAAAATTGTCGAATGACCCAAATGTAATTGTCGTCAACACAGAATAAATGTCACGCTCTTAATTTTTTTTATAGGGGGTGGCGCTACCAACTTAATATTAAGTTAGCTGTGCCACTCACAAATAAACATTAGATATCATCACAATTGATATGAATAATTGTCGAGTAATATTTGTTAATACAAAATTACGGAAAAAAAATTAAAATAATTTATTTTTATTTATTTTATAATAAGGATATCATATAAACAAGTACATTTTTTGCGTTTTTTTTTTAAGTCAGATGGATTTCGACAATTATTACTCAACAAATATTCGTAACAATTTTGATGCTTTTTGATATTTATTTATGGGTGGCACTGCTAACTTAATATTAAGTTAGCAGAGCCACTTCCTATACAAAAAACTAAGAGCGCGACACTTTTTTTACGTTCACGACAAATTCTCGACAATTATTCGACAATTATAGGAATAGGTTTCATCGATTCATTTGCAAGTGGCTCTGCTAACTTTATAGAGGTACTGTGAAGAAATTTTGCCTTGCCTTTCCTTGCCTTGTCATTTTTATTTTTTTAACTAATTATTTTTCTTCGCTATCGAACCCAACTCTGTAAACAATAAACTGAGCGGATAATTACGAAGTTATAAATAATGAAAAATATTGCAAAACAAAATAAATCTTAAATTAAACATAATTAAAAACTCCTTAAACGGACTAGAAGTAGTTTTATTTCTTTTTACAAGGAATTCATAGCGTCATTAACGATGTAACTGACCATAAAAAAATATAAGAAATGATAGAAAACAATGCCGAATATGACTCAAATGGATATAAAGCGAAATCTCTAAATGTTAATGTAAACAGTGGGAATATAGTTACTTGATTGTTTAATGAAATCACGGCGACATCAAAAAAAACTTTAGTAACCACCTGCTGGTCATCAAGGACAATTAAAGAATTTTTACGATATTATTTTGCTGCTTATACGATTAAACTTTTTCTAACTGTACTAAATTTCGAGAAATTACAAAATATCACTCCAAAATAACCTTCCACATCTCTATACAGGGTGGCGCACCGAAAACGAAACAGATGCATTTACTGGCAGATGATTCCTTTTTAAAAAAATCCCTCGGACCCGTCGATTTTGTTTTCGAGGGGGACACAAAATTGGCCTAAAATCACAGTAACATTTGCAGCCCCCTAAGCGGGGGTGGCACCATCCCTAAAATCTTAAATGGAAAGGGGGGTCGAATGATCCATCATTTAAAAGGTCTTTCAACTCCCTTTACAATGATGTAAAATTCATGTACTTCAATTCAGTAGTTTTGGAGATTTATTGATTTAAAGTTTAAATACATCATCGTAAGAGGAGATCAATACATAGCAGCAAAGTTGTTAAAAAATAAAGAATGAACTGACCTGTCAGCCGAGTAAATGTTGAAAATGACCACCATTACTTTCCATGCAATAATAAAGATTTTGCTGAAAACGTTGCCGGACATTTTGCAATATTTGAGGAGTAATTTGATGGCACTCATTCACAATTCTTTGTCGCAAATCTTCTAAGGATGTTGGCTGAGTAGCATTGATTTTGCTTTTTAAGTAACCCCACAAAAAGAAATCCAAAGGTGATAAATCTGGCGATCTTGGGGGCCATTCAACGGCACCTCTTCTACCAATCCATTGACCTGGAAAGGTCTGATCTAAATAATGCCGAACTCTTAATGCGTAATGTGGTGGGGCACCATCCTGTTGGAACATCAACATATTCTCAACGTATCGACCATCATTCTGATTTTCAATTATATCTGTTAGCGCAGGATCTATGGCATTTTGCAGTAATTCCAAATACATTTCACCAGTCAAATTTCCAGGTAAGAAAAAAGGACCAACCAAATGATCGCCAAAAATGCCAGCCCAAACATTTAATTTTTGTGGCTGCTGTGTGTGTACCTCATGGTAAATTCTGGGATTAGAGTCCGACCAATATCGACAATTATGACGATTTACTTCGCCATTTAAAAAAAAGGAACATTCGTCGGAAAAGCAAATGTTAAATAAACATTGTTCATCGTTTGTAATTCGTTCACTCATAACTTCACAAAATTGTAATCGCTTATCAAAATCGTCTTCATTAAGTTCTTGTACAAGGTGAATTTTATACGGATGAAAATTATGTGCCTTTAGAATCCGTTGGATAGTACGTCGACTAACACCACACGAAGTTTGCAATTTGCGGGTACTTAATGTAGGATCTACAATAACTTGCCCTAAAACCCCCACTTCTGTTGCTTCGTTCCTTATAGGATTTTCAATATTACGTTTTTTATTGGCGACTGATCCAGTTTCCCGAAATTTAGCTACAAGTTCTACAACATATTTTCGGTGCACATTATTGTTCTCATGTCGCTCATTAAAAATTTGTGCTGTTCTATTAGCGCACTGATTATTTCCGAAAAATATTTCAATAATTTCAACCCTTTCTGCCGTGGAATATACCATGGTTAATTTATGTAAAAGCAATAAATGATATTTAAACAACAAAGATTGGTCAAATCAATCGCAAACTAATGTACTATTTCC
>CAJUYI010008650.1:0-10749 GCA_910591695.1 Galerucella pusilla
TTTTGAATTTAGACAAGATAGATTTTGACAAAGTTAAAGTACAAAATGATATACTGTTTTTTCATTAAACAAATTCTATTCGCTTAGGTCCATTGTTATTTCTACTTCCAGGTATTGTTAAACTATCAATAATGATTTAAATAATTATGTATATTTTTGTCAAACCTTATTAAAACAGTTCCTCCATTGTATTGTCGTAATATTTTCATATTCGAACAAAATAAACTAGATTGAGATCCTAAAACATACATAATACAGGGTCCGTTGAACTATAGGGAAACACGAATTTTTGACTGATTTTGCGAAAAATCGATAGTACTCACCTATTTTGAGAATAATCCGCCAAAAAATTTGCGGGTTATACACAATTTACAAAGAAAAATCCAAAAAAAGATTTTTTTTCGCCACTTGAGCCATTACTTTTTGGCATGATATTTCATACAAAAAACAGTTTAAATGTATTGCTCTGTACATGAAAGTGATCAACAACATGTGTTCTCGCTATCTATGAAAAAAATCCAGTTAGATTCTTCATAATATTGTTTAAATTACCACTTTTATAAATATATATTTGACAGGCAACCAGTTTGGATATAAATAATTTTAATAATAATCGCATACACAGATATGCAACCTACAAAACATACAATATTTGTAGCGTGGTTGCCAGCTGTAATCGACCACTCGACAATCATGCTACATGACTATTAAGATACGAAATTAAATATTGTATCAGACTATATTTTTAGTAAGATTCATTCAAGACAAACCCAAGAACATAAATGAAATTATAAACACATTTTATATATGATGATATCATTATATTGCGTATTTGAAGAAGGGGAAACAAAAAATATATAATCATTGTATTCAGCCTTCCCCTCAAAAAATATCCAATACTTTGTAATCCACATCAAGTTATTTCAGAAGGGGAAGGGAATATAATAATTGGATTCACCCTTCCCCTTCTAGAATAACATTATTCTAGAAGGGGAAGGGTAAATCCAATTATTATATTCCCTTCCCCTTCTGGAATATCTTTTGAGGGCAAGGCATTCGCCTTGCCCTCAAAAGATATCCAATACTTTGTAATCCACATTAAGTTATTCAAGAAGGGGAAGGGTGAATCCAATTATTATATTTCCTTCTTGAATATCTTGAGGGGAAGGCAAATGCCTCCAATTATTTGTAATCCACATAAAGTTATTCTAGAAGGGGAAGGGTGAATCCAATTATTATATTTTTTTTCCTCTTCTTGAATAGATTGATGTGCATTACAATGCATTCATCCCTCTCATCCAATACTTTCTAAGATGAAATTCGAATGCAATAATTAATTAATATTTTAAAAATATCATGATTCTCAAGTAATCGTTTACAGCTGGCAACCATGTTACACATTGCGCTAGAGCTTCTATGTCATTTGTCATTTGATTTAATTGTTTTCATACAAATTTGTAGCCTGTCAAATATATATTTATAAAAGTGGTAATTTAAACAATATTATGAAGAAACTAACTGAAATGTTGTTATAATTAGCGAGAAAACATGTTGTTGATCACTTTTCCGTACAGTGCAATTCATTTAAACTGTGGTTTGTATAAAATAACTAGCCCAAAAGTTATGGCTCAAGTGGCGAAAAAAAATCTTTTTTCTTCAAGCGTATAATAATAACTATATTACTTTTTGCAACACAGACCGTAGAAATATCCCATTATTTTACTAGTACAAAAATTAATTTTCATTATTGTACTAATAAAATAATGGGGCGTTGTAATCAAGTAGGTAGGAACTGTCATTTTTAAACTTATTTAATTTGACGTTTGTCTGTTTTGAAAATTTTGTGAAAAATGTCTCAAGAATTGCAATGTACGCCTCCGGAATTAGTTGAAATAGCTAATTCCAGTATTGAAACTCTAATTCCAACGAAGTCGCGTAAACTGTATGATTTTGCATACGAAAAATTTCTAAAATGGTGCAATGAATATAATGTACAGCAATACACGGAAAACGTTATGCTTGCATACTTCACGAATTTGTCCAGAAAGTTTAAAAGTTCTACTCTATGGGCACAGTATTCAATGATTAAAAGTCAATTAAACATTAAACATAATGTTAAAATAGAAAAATATAGCAAATTAATTGCATTTATAAAGCGCCAAGGGGAAAATTATACACCGAAAAAATCAAAAGTATTAACACAAGATCAATTTGATAAATTTCTCAAGGATGCACCAAATAATGTTTATTTAGCAACAAAGGTAGGTACTTTCTTATTTCTTTTTAATCATTATTACGTTTATTAAACCGTTGACAGTGATATCTACTAGCAGATCAATATTTAACTTGACAGCAAATATTACCTCATTTCCTACTTATAACATTTAATGACGGTAGCTCAGTGGCAGAGCTTTTGTCTTCGGTCGCAAAGGTCAGCGGTTCTAATCCCGGTGCTACCAGCTTTTTTTTTTATTTATTTCAACGTTTGTTTTAGGTTATATTAATATTTGGAGTCACAGGAGCCCTTAGATGCGATGAACTTGTTAATTTAAAGTCTAGCGAAATCCAAGATTTGGGAAATTTAATTTTGGTTAAAATCATAAACACAAAAAACAAAAAACAACGGTCGTTTACTATAATTGGCGATTTTTATTTGAATTTGGTAAGACAGTATACGGCTCTTCGTCCGGATGATATTGGCCTGCAGCGATTTTTTATTAAATACCAGAATGGTAAATGTCACCGTGTGGTAATGGGTATCCACAAAATATCAAACGTACCAAAAGACGTTGCTACGTTTTTGAAATTAACAAATCCTCATGAATATACAGGACATTGCCTTCGGAGGACTTCCGCAACTATTTTAGTTGACAACGGAGGTGATATTACCGCTTTAAAGCGGCATGGTGGATGGAAATCCACCAGTGTTGCTGAAGGGTACTTAGAGGATTCAATTTCCAGTAAAACACAAACTGCACAAAAAATACTTAATTGGCAAGAACAACCAAGTAATAGTTCTGGAATCGCTGACATAATAATCGACAATCAACTTACTAATAATATGATGTATACCAATGACAAAATTGTAAATGTCGAAGCTGAAAGCGGTGGCAGTGGCTTAAATTTAAACAACTGCAGTATACAAAACTGCACATTTAATATTACTGTTAATAAATAGGTAACACTTTATGTAATTTTTCGTTTGTATTAATTAAATAGTTGAGATATAAACAAAGCCTTCTATATTTTTTATAAAATGCATATTATTATTACGCTTGAAGAAAAAATAGTATATGTTACTCGGAGCAGAAGGCCCATTATATGTTTCGCCCAGTTTGCACAGCCTCGGCTAGCGCCTCGGCAGTGCAAGAATCTGGGCTCAACAATAATGTTGGCCTTCTACTCCTAGTAACATAATATACTATTTCACTACTAGCTGTGAAGATGTAGTTAGGTAGGCGAATAGGGGATTTTTCGGGAATACTCGAGCGTGGCAGTTGAAGATATGAGAGATACCTTAGACCTAATAGAACAACTTTGGAAAGTATTAGCTCTATATGTAGTGACGCGCGCCTAGGATAGACGATCAGATTAGTAAAAAAATCGATAGTCTGAAATTTTCGAGCGCGTTCCGTTCACTCTGAAGTCACAGAAACAACCGCGGGGTGCGCCGCACTTTTCGCTCCAAAGGGGCATCTCGAACGGTTTTGGAGCGAAAAGAGCTTACGGAGTGAAAAGATTGTGCAAATCGAACCCACCTTTTATATATTTATGTCGACGCGATTCCACGACATCTCTATATTATCTATGACCGCTACCACGAATTAAAAGAGAAGAAGAATAATAAGAATATTTGATATATGTTACCTTTCCTATACCAGCCTATACCTTTTATTATTAGTTAGTGAATATCAATAATTTGTACTTGTACTTAATTATGGAAGTAAAACAAGAGCAAGATGATATTTTCATTGAAGAGCATAAGCTTGATATCGAAGAGTATTGCTATCCAAATGAAACAGTCATACAAAACGTATTTTATTCAATAAAACAGGAGAAGGATGCTGTTACACGAACTGAATTAAAACAAACAATTGAAAATGATAAAAATGGAACAGATAATGATGCCGACATAAAGTGCAACTCCTCTGTTGAAAATGACATCAAACAATCAAGAAACGGTATGTGAAAAATTCATATTTTTGTAAGAAAAGTGTTTGGAGCAAGGGACACATTTTTTTGCTTGTGCTTCCTAAATAATTTTAATTAATAAAACCTTAGCACAAGTACGATTCGATTGGTTACAGGGGGGCACTCCCAGTGAATATTTTTATTAGTAAAATATATTATTTAATTTATTAATTAAGATTAAGAATGTAGAAGAACTAAAAATTCTAATAATAAAAATTTAAATGTTGAAAAAATGAAGTGTCTAGGCGGCGCCTCAAGGTACTCAGCGCCCATGGACATTGTCCATCCTGCCCTTATGGATGCCATGGACAGTGCGGGCCTGCTTATAGTATTGTTCTTAGCATGCACAATTTGATATGCCAAGCTATATTAATTCCATTGTTCAACTTTTGAGTTAATTTGCCTGGCATTGTTGAGGTTTGAACATACCTACTCAGTTTTACATTTATTTTATTCGTTTAATTTTCAAAAAGTTTACATAGTATAATACAATATATATTGTAAATGCTTTATTTAGTCAAAAAACTAGTAAATACAGTTTCATAAAATAATATATGTATAAATAATAAATGAAAATTATAAATCTAACTCTAGTCATAGGAAAAACAAAACAGCACATACTATAATAATAACAATAAATACCTAAAATAACCTGCTTATAACTAGCAAATATTGTTTTAGTTTTCATTTGAATTCATTAATTGTTTGTAAACTCTTCAGTTCTTCTGGCAAGTCATTAAATTGCTGTAAACCTTTGAAAAATACTGAATTTTGAGCATTACTGGTATTGACGGTCCTAATATAAAAATCATTTTTAAGCCTTGTACGGTAGATGTGAACATTATGGTTGTAAGTAATTCTTAGTTGGATATAGTCAGGCTTAAATATGTCCTATTTTTATTTTAAATATAAAAATTAGAGTACCTATGGTAAAGGAACATATCTTTAATTGAGAGCCAGTTTAAAGATGGTCCACATTCCTACAGTAGGGGTCAATCTAGGACATGATAATATAATTCGCATAGCTCTAATTTTTGGAATTGATTTCTCTCATTTTGATTCAAGAGATATAATACTGTTGAGCAGTAAGTGAAGTGGGGTAGTATTAGAGAATTAAATAAAACCAGCCTTGACCACTCTGTCAAATGCTGTGAACATCTGAAAAGATAATTTATTTTAAATGATATTATTTTTATTAAATGGTTTGCATGCTTTTTGAACATGTTGATCTAAAATAACTCCAAGATATTTGAATTCATTTACCATATCAATCTTTGAAGGCCCAATCATTATTTTAAGACTTTGTTCGGCAAATACTTTATATTGCCAATTATGGTGGATTTGGTTTTTTTACAATTAATATTCAATAAATTAGCACAACACCATCTATAAACAATTTCTAAGCACTCATTAATAATTGTAACAGTATCTATTTTATTTAAAGAAGAATAGTAAATGAATGTGTCATCTGCAAATGAGTGAAATAAACATTGAGTCTGAATGTCTGCAATATCATTGATATACATCAAAAAAAGTAAGGGACCTAGGACAGTTCCTTGTGGTACACCTCGTTTTATTTCCAGCTCCTTAGACACAAAGTTTTGAATTTTGACCTTTTGTCTTCTATTTGTTAAATACTTTGAAATCCATTCCAATACTGTACCACTAAACCCTGCTCTTTCTAACTTCTTTAAGAGTCTATTCCTGTCGACCGTTATTTCAAACGCCTTTTGGAGGTCCTGAAATACACCGACAGTTACATATTTTTTATCAAGATTTCCTTCCAAATCATCCAGGACACATTGTAAAGCAGTTTCGCATGAATGCTAACTGCAAAAACCCGATTGGACTTTGGTTAAAAATTTGTTTCTTTCTATGAAATCAACAATTTGTTTATAGATTACTTTTTCCAAGATTTTTTCAAAGCAGCTAAGCATATTTATCGGTCTAAGATCAGAAGCTTTATTAGATTTTGAACTTTAGGAACTGGTATAATGGTGGAAACCTTGATATCATCTGGAACCTTTCCAGATTCCAAAGAAGTATTAATAAACATTTATCAATATTATCATAGGTGTTTTTTATAAATGCCATGCCTATATCATCTGGACTGTTTTTATTGGGCATTGAGAAAATAATTTCCTCAAGAGTACTAAAATCAATTAAAGTAAATGTGGAAAAGTTACAAATACTTTCACGATTAATATTAATGGGGAAGTCTGGACCACTTTTATTAAGTTTATCCATAATGTCATCAATACTCCTCAATGTAGAATGAATTCAAATTATCTGGTATAGGTATCTTCAACTCTATCTATCGTTTTCTGTTCAATTTCAATTTCTAAAAAATCTGTATTGGCCATGTTATTTGGAACCAACCTTTTCAGTGTTTTCCACAATTCCGTTGTATTATTTCTACAGTCATCTATCTTATGCTCATAATATTTTCGTTTTTCATTTCTTATTACTCTAAGGCCTTGTACACATGAGGGCGTTAGACGCCGCGTTGGCAAATTGTGAAACCGTCCACATGAGGGCGTTGGACGCCGAGTCAAGTGCACGTTGGTTGACAGCGCAAGACACGGCATCCGGCAGTTGGACCAGCGTACTCAGTGCGAACACATGGAGTTAGAGGAGTTTACCTGTTTTTGGTTATTGTACCGTAGATACAAGGCTCGGCAAAGAAGACAAAGACGATGGCAAACACATCCACATCCACATCCACAATCTCCTGCCAAGCAGACTTTTTCAAAACTCCATTTTTATAATCTGGACACTCCATGTCCCGGATGCATCTTCTGTTTTCGACTTCATCAATAAACAATTCTGTGTCAAACGCTTCCGCATCCATTGTACATACACAAACAGATCAAAACAATGGTAAGATCACTCACAGATCACACAATTCTCGTCAAAACCGAGCAAAAGCGCGCGCTCGACTGAGCACATGTGTACGTTCTAATGCCCAGTATAGTAACTCGAAGCGCGCTGCAAACGTAGCGGTTGAAGTGAAAACTACAAGCGTCGCGTTTTGGCGACGTTGACTCAAAGCGCGCGTTTGCATGTGTACGATCCCATTTGTTTCTATGTATTTGGCTAACGCGCGTTTGACAAACGAGCGCTCAACGCGGCGTCTAACGCCCTCATGTGTACAAGGCCTAACAGCAAGATTTCTTTTCTCTTTATAAATTTTTTCATTCTCTTCTGTTCTATTATTTATAAAGCTCTTATAGCTTCTATCTCTCTACTCCACTGTCTGCTTAACAGCATAGTTCCACCACTCTGACTCCTTATATCTTGGGTAAATTGTTATTAATTTCTTAGGCGCTACTTCATTATATATATTAATAATTTCATTATAGAAGTATTGATATTTTTTATTTATATCGATTTCCCTAAAATTCCAAGTAACAGCTTCAAATTTCTGATTAATTGCAGAATAATCTAGGTTAGGTTTAACTTGTTTCAGTCTCACAGATATATTAAAATGTGTACTTACTTATTTTAGGTGTTAGGTGCCGAAATACAAAATCGAAAACATGGTGTTTTCAGATATCAATCCTCATATTTAAACCAATCGAAGGCGCGTATTTTGTATTGAGTGAAATAATCGATAATAATACAACGAGTGTGTTAATGATTATCGAAATACAAATTTCTTCGATTTTGAGAAACAAATTGTTCTTTGGAAACAGCACGAGCGCGTAAGCGTGTGTGTGGTTTCCTAAAACAACAATTTGAAATTTTCGATAATCATTAATTACACGAGTTGTATTCGTCAAGATTATTTCTTGATAAACCAATCGAAGGCTCGTATTTTGTATTGAGTGAAATAATCAGTATAATAGTGTCCGAACCACTTAAGCTTTTTTTATCTAATAATTCGAGTATTGGTTCTATTTCCAGTTACTTTCTCACATCCTCGTTTCTTATCCGATCTCTTCGTGTTATTACCCTTCACTATCCGCAAATATTTCATTTCCATTGCTTGGATTCGACTTTTTGACTTCTGTGACAGTATCCAGCTTTCACTTCCATAAGTAAGGATTGGCCGATAAACTGTTTTATATATGTACTGTGATTTTGGTTTTTGCACTGATTTCCTTTTTTCCTATAAGTGATCTTTGATAATAAATGATACAGTTTTGATGCATTGGTGATCCTTTCATATATTTCCATATCTTCATTTCCGTTTTTATTTATTTTCATACCAAGGTATTTTTTTTTTATTTTTTTATTTTTGCTTAACGTGCCTCGACAGCGCTGGTCATTGGCACAGAAAAAATAAATACAAATATTAAATTTACATAATTTTTACAAATATTTAAATTAGATTTTGCAGTATAGGTTGGTAGCTTTCAGGAACTGTAAGACTTTCTTGATTTCGGTAGGGCAGTGAAGCATTTCCTTGAGGTTGGGCCTAAGATCAAGTTGTTTGTATATAGCAGCAAATTGTTTGCAGTCCGTCAGTATGTGCTTAACGGTCACAATATCGTTACAGCTATGGCAAACGGGACGATTTCCTGAAGACATCAGATATCCGTGTGAGAGTTTGGTATGACTGATTCGGATTCTTCTGATTGTAGTAGCCTCTCTCCGGGTTAAGAAGTTCAGGGAGAGAGGAGAAGTGGATGGATGGATATCATGAAGTGCTGTCGTACTATTGCGCCACAGGTGTCGCCAAGAATCTTGTGTAGCGTTTTTGAAGTGGATCTTCAGGTCGGTTGCGAGTTGGACAATGTGTGTTGAGTCGTTATTAGTGGTAGCATCTTTCGCGTGGCGGTCCGCAGTTTCGTTACCATCAATGCCGATGTGAGATGGAAGCCAGATGAGAGAGACTGTTATATTTTGAGCAACGAGAGTTTGATAGATGTCGTGTATATTCTGGACAATGGGGTGGTCAGTGAAGATTGACTTGATTGACTGAATGGAGGAAAGGGAGTCTGTGCATATTGCAATATTTTTGTGGGGTAGGTGGATGCTTTTGAAAGCTTGAAAAATGCTTTGTAGCTCGCCTGTGTATTTAAATACGTCTACCTGCTCGATTTCTTCTTCTTGTATCCTTAAATGAGTTTCTTTATCCTCAGATCCAGTGGTCATCACTTTTGTTTTCTGTATGTTTATTTTCAAGTTTTTCCTCTTCAGTTCTTCTTCCCATATTTTTAAATTTCTTTGCAAATCCTTTTCGCTGGGTGCACAAATCATTAGGTCATCTGCAAACGCACACTCAGACAATGTTATTAGTTTTAACTTGTTGTATCCTATATGTATATATGTATGTATATATTTTAGTGTACGTTTTTGTTGCCCTAATGATGTCATCCATCACAATTATAAGCAATAGAGAACTCAGTACTCCACCTTGTCTAAGTCCGTCTTTGAGGTTATGTCTCCTGATATAGCTGAAATTTTGGTTGTACAGACTCCTTATTCGTGTGATTAGAACCGATTTTTGTTCTAGGCTACTCCATACTGTTTTTTGTGGTACACTATCGAAAGCTTTTTCAAGGTCCAAGAAAGCCATATAAATTTCTTTTGTTTGTGTTTTTTCTATCATTTGTTTTATCGTGAAAATGTGGTCTTGGGCACTGTGCCCTTTCCTAAACCCGCTTTGTGAACCATTCAGCTCTATTAAGTATCTTAATCTATTTCGTCAAGAAAACATTTTTGTATTCTGTGTAAAATTTTATTTAAAATTGCAAAGCGCTTTCGGCTGTTAGGCCATCATCAGTGCCATACCTGCAAGTAAGCAATAATCGTTGGAAATTTTTTTTAAAAAGAAATTAGTAAAGAATTACTTACTCGTCAGATATAAAACAAGAAACCTAGTCAAATGTCTACAACACATTAACGTCACTATAAAAATTAATTATCCCCTGATTGGGGTTGAATTGTCTTCATATTATGAACATTTTTAATTTTATTCAATTATTCAGCCACTACACGAACACGTGTTAGTAGACCGGAAGACGAAGTGACACTACTTCAATTTAAAACTAACAAGTGACAAATGACAATTCAAGTGGACACAGAACTCAAGCTATCCAACATGAGCATAAAAATAAAATTATTGTAAAAAACTTTCTTTGATCTGGTAATGTCCCAAAACCAAATATGTGAATTTCCTAAATAAACTATAAATAAATTTGATATATTAAGGTCTAATGAGAACCCATCAAATCATAAGATGCCGAAAAAGATTAAGGGTCTAATGAGAACCCATTGCTAAATCTAATTCAAAATAGAAAACTCACAAATAGGTCAAGAGAGATTCCAAAAGCAAATAAATTGATTCAAAAATTATAAAATATTTGTGTAAATAAATGAAAGTAATTATCTGAACATAATTTCAAATAACAAATTTTAATGAATGAACATTGTGATCCGGTAGTCCCTCAAAACCAAAAATCAGCTATCTAAATAAAGGAACAGATTTGATTTTAAAGTCTAATGAGAACGTATTATTCAAATCTGATACCAAACCAAAAAAGATTATGGGTCTAATGAGAACCCGTTCCTAAATCTAATTAAAATAGATAACCAATCAATAGTCAGAAG
>CAJUYI010008652.1:0-10748 GCA_910591695.1 Galerucella pusilla
CCAAATGTGTGTCCTAGAATACTCGCATTAGGTTTGTTCGCTCTTAAGCTGGGAATTTGGTGCAATTATCCTCTTTGAGTACCCTTACTGTAATACACTGTTGAATTTGAAATAAGCTCTACCATTTGAGCTAAGTTTGATCCCACCCTTTCCTTGAATTTTTTCATTACAATGACGTCCCTGCTGCCATGATGACGTCCCTGTATACTTCGGATGAAATAACTGTAGGCCTCAAAAAGATTACCCAATTTTCAAATAAACCTTATCGTCAATTATAGTCAGTTAAAGCGTGTAAAACAAATCTTGGGACACCCTGCATAGTGGAGTTAATAAGGATAGAATATCACCTTACACAGCCGAAGTCATCAAAATGTTGTTTTGTTATGGAGCTGGTAACAATGTTTTTTGACCAGCTGTATAGTTACCATCACCATTGTGATTGTGATCCTATATCCAAATGTAATGATCATATCTCAAAAATATTGGGATAATGTTTTATTCCATGGTAACTTTCCAGTGATTTGCTTATTTTTCAGAGCTCATCTGTTATGGAAGCAGCTTACAGTTGCCATTGGTACGATGGATCAGAAGAAGCCAAGACTTTCGTTCAAATCGTATGTCAACAATGTCAGAAAGCGATGTCAATATCTGGAGCTAAATTTTTCACAATCTCATTGGATTTATTCGCTTCGGTAAGTAAATTGAGTATTTAATAGAAAGAAGTATATACCTGCTTGTTCCCAAAATAAACTCATTATGAAGCGGCAAGCGTTATCAATGATTGGGCAAAAGTTTAATATCTCTTGGTAAGTGGACCGAGATGAGAATGTTTTGCCAAATATCGATACCAAATTGAACTTGGCAAAAAGTAGACTAATACGGTATCCGCCAAAATAAACAGCACCGAAGCACTGTCACAATTGAAATAACTTTTGCCGTTTACAGGTGTTCACAAAATGGCTTCAACAAGATGGAGCAGCAGTTAAGTAGGGCGACGACCCAGCACTGTAAAGGAACGCGTTTGATGCGATAATTACAGTCAAGCAGGGTCGAACATGATTAGTACTTGGAGGGGTGACCATGCCAAGGAAAACCTTCGTATAGGGCCCTTACAGCTTGCAGGCATTATATCAATGAGCACGAGGTATAATGTAGATATGCCGTCTTTCGGAGGAGACGTAAAACCGAGGTTCCGAGTCCATGGATGTTGGGTTCGTTAAAGAACGCTACCACTGGTTGGAACACCAGTGGGTTCGCTAAATTTTCAGGTTAGGGGTATAGTACTTCGTCGTTTGGGGCATGATGGAACAGAAAAAATTTCACTGGTAATACCCACCTTTGAACACTTAAACTAAAGAGATTAAAATTAATCTAATTTTCAATTTTCTGTACTTTTTATTTTGGCGGATATTGAATTTGAATATATAATGTATTATTTTGACTTGCTGTTTGGTTATAGGTACTTGGCGCTGTGGTTACTTACTTCATGGTGTTGGTGCAACTCAAATAAATGTCTAAGCCATTTATACGATGCCATAAAGTTTTAATATAGTTTCTGTATTAAATGTACCTGAAAGAGATATGAAAAAAGTTCAAAGAAGAGTCAAGAAGAATGAATCTATTTTTTAAAAGTGATACAGACTAGTATATTCTTAAGACCACTTAGTTAACAGTATTAATATGAAATAAGTAGTAATATAAGTAAAGTATTTGACTATTGATAGATATATTTTACCGTACTCGTTTAATAATTTAGGAGAAAAAGTTAGGTTAGTGTAGATATAAATGATTTGAAAACTATCTACTAATTTTAGCGCTAACCACCTTTTTATTCTAATTTTGTGTGCACTATTATAATTTTTGTTGAATATTGTGAAAGAAAATTTCATTTGTAAGAGACCAAACCTATTTATCACAGAAGCATGGTTAAGAAAATTACCTAATTACAGGATATATTGATGTCGGATGATATCTACCCTGTACTGATAAGGCGCGAATGCGCCGAAACAGGTCTACAAGGGATATTGTCCCTTTAATCACAAACCAGATATACAAACCCTGGGGCTAGTACTAAAGTGCCACCATGATTTAGCTAACGCCTCGACAAATAACAATATTATCCTGAAGTGGAAAGGGCACGATAGGAGTAAAGGTAATCGCATTTTCGATTCTTTAGCCAGGGAAGCGGCTGGACTAAAAATTTTAGGACCCAGTGACACCTACGGCCTGACGACGACAATTGCGGGACTAGCCAAACGTTACACCCATGCTCAATCCCTTAAGAGATGGGATGGAATCAAAGGATGCAGTCTTGCTAGGATCACCCTGGGCGACCCTGGTAAGCTGGCGCCGAAGAAATATTTGACGATGAGCAGGAAAAACCTACGTTTAACAGTAGGATTTCTGACTGGCCACTGTCAACTAAGTAAACACCTCAATAGTATGGGGCTAGTGGACACACCTCTAAGCAGGATGTGTGAACAGGAAGATGAAACTGTCAGGCATGTCTTATGCGAGACTGTCCGGAGTTATCGTCGATAAGAGAGTGTGACCTGTCCACCTTCCTGAGAAGGACAGGATGGACGAGACCTAGCAGGACAACTCCTCGGGAGGATGTACAATGGGTCACATATGTATCACTGGTGATCAAGCACAATAGATCTTCATCATCACCGATGATCAAAGGAAAATAAGAGAACTAGATGCATATGACTTCCGGAATCAGAGCAGGAGCTCAAAAGCCTGGGTACTTTGTGGGAGCCTTATTCACAAAAATATCGCATTTTCGTCAAAATGATGAGGTCCATTTATGTAGATAATGAGCCGATCTCCATTTTTTGGCTAATCTAAAATTCTCTAAAAATGTCATATTTTGGTAGATATTGTCCGAATAGTGACCTTTAGGGCCATTTTGAAATGTCCCATCAAAACCTGCAAATAAAACCTTAAAAGAATAAGGACTGCTGGTGCACTTTGAATATTGGAGCGCTAAGAAATATTTGTAAAGTTCCATATTATGCCAGTAACAAATGTTTGTCAGTTGACTAATTGATAAGAAATCTAGTGATAAATAGTATTTTTCACTACAAGGGCAGAAAGTTTGAGATTCCTGTACTGTGCGCCATGATGCCCGAGGCTTCGCGCAGTTCAGGGCTCGTAAACTTCCTGCCCGTGTGATGTATACTATATTTCTTCATTTACGGCACGTATCTAGCTGCTATTCCTGATGGGAGGCAAAAGCGTAGACTCAGTTTCACATAACACTAGAGTCTAGCTTTAGGCTTTGACCGATATTGTTATGTGCAGCTACTTCCGCATACGTCTGGAACTTCTAGACTCTAGTGGGTTGGTTTTTCCTATATGAAACGGAGTTTACTTTCGGCTGTGAATAAAGAAAAAAACATTGCTTAAGTAAATTGATCATAGAATCAATTAAATATATACATGGAAACACTGGTTTTCATAAAAATATATATAAAAAATATTGTTTTAAATTGTAGGATACATTAAGTATTTTTAAATATTTTAATTGTAGAGATTTTATATTTGTTGTAATGTACGCAAAATTTTTAGCTGTGTTATGCTCAAACTTCATTAGTTTTGGGTAGGAGATAAACTTACTCCTAACATAGCTATTGTGATACCACTAATTCTTTCAGTACTTCCAAATTACCGATATATGCAGTTCAAATCAATACCGGGTCTGTCATTGTGTCGCAGCAAACTGAATAACAGTTATCCCACCTTTTTCAACAATCCGTCTAAGCAAGAACGATTCATTAACACAATGCTATCGCAGAAAATGCAATTTCTTAGACAGACCCAGTATATATTTCGACTGTTATTAACTTTTTTGCGCGATCGATCTTTTTTGTTTATTTACATTTTACAGCATCGGTTGTCAGGGAGGTAGGTTGTGTTTACTGGTTTCTAAGTCTAACATGTCGGTAAGTTCGGACGTCGGTAAGTAAATTACTTACCGACGTCTTAATCCTACATACATTTAAGTGGTCCTAAATAATATATTACTTCATTCATTACACAAAAGGAACAAAAAAAATTAGATTTATATTTTTTTAATGAACAGAACCGAACAGAACAATATAAAATGTTAATAAATAGAAAAACAATTTCACCAAAATGCAAATTTAGTTCAGTCAGTCAAGACAATCAATTGATTATAATTCCAAGTTTTAAAATTTTGACGTAAGGTCGGGAATGGTATAAAAACAAACTATGAAATTTTGCAGCCTGTTCCGAAGTCCGGAACATTGTTAAAAATGCAATAAATGATAATTTGCTCAGTTCTTGGGACCAAAATTCCAAAAGTTCTGCAAAGTTGGAGTGGTGTTAAATATATTATTTTACATCACCTGTCAAATTTGCAACCAATTTTAGTGTACGGAACATTTTTTGTTATTAAAAATTAATGTTTTTCTTTATTAAACTAAAGTAAAACGTTCCAAAAGCTCTGCAAATTTTACAGATCTATCGGAAAAATATACCGAACGACTGTACAAATTTGCAACTTTTTACGTTGACCGGAACATGTTTATTTATAATTTTTTTTAATTCGTGGTCATTTTTTCGAGCAAGGCGGTCTCGGAATAATTACACGAATTTTAAGAAATTATAAATAAACATGTACCGGTCAACGTAAAAGGTTGCAAATTTATACAATCGTTCGGTACATTTTTCCGATAGATCTGCCAAATTGCAGAACTTCTAAAACGTTTTCCTTCAGTTTAATAAAAAACATTAATTTTTAATAACAAAAAATGATCCGTACACTTAGATTGGTTGCAAATTTAATACGTGATATGAAATATTATATCGAAAACTTCCCAAAGTTTGCAGAACTTTTGGAATTTTTTTCACGACCATACAGCAAAAATTAATTTAATTGCAATTTTAACAATGTTCCGGACTTTGGATAAGGTTGCAAAATGAGATTTATTGTCGTCTCAATGTACCATTCACTTGACCGAAGTTTGAAAACATTTGGATTTAAGTATAGTTAAATTTTCGATTTCGAATGTCAATAATGACTGGATTAATTATATTTCAAACTGATCGAGAAGTATAAATGTCACTTTTGACATTTCGTTCATTTCGAAGAAATTTAAATTATTTCATTCGGAATTTATTTCAATACGATCGCGCAAAAAATGGTATAAGCATCTCGAACGTTAAGGGTAATACCGGTCTCCAGCAAAATTGGAGGATTCGCTACGCTCAGCCTCCAAACATTGCTGTCGACCGGTAAACAACCCTTACCGTTCGTAATACTTAATATACTATTGTTTTGTCTTGTAATTTGGAAATAACCTGCAATCTAGTCACATAAATTTTAAGATTAAGAAAAAACGATGGTGCATTCGTAAGTGTCTTAAAATTTAGATTACATAATTATATTTTCAAAATTTATTTTCATCCAATTTTGATGAGGGGAATATTTTAATAACGCTATTAATAAATTTACTTATTTACTATTGTTGAATTTTCCTGATTCCCAATAATCCTTTCTGTGTATATGTGTTACGGTAAATGTAAATTCTTTGGAAATGTACACGTTTACCGTAAAATGTGTACATTTTCGAAAAAGTTAGGTATACATAATATGTGAACTGAATATACTGTATATGTACAAATGTACATTTTCCGGCAAATATATGTGTACTCTTGTCTTCACGTTTTGGTAATGTTTGGCAAGTTTATCTGAAGCTACGGGGCGTCGGTAAGAGGCGAGGAAAAACATGGCGTATATCTGTCAAACGTACAAATGGCGTACGGTACCTATTTTACCAAGTAAAACTGAAATTACAAAGGTAACTGACAATACGAACACCACTGGATAAATCAATATCAGTCAATTGACGAAGTGAGAGGGAAGAACATACGCACGCGCTTGCCAATGAGAAGTAACCTGGTCGATAAAAATCACAAATTATGTAATCGGAGGGTGTGGTCATTATGGTTTTCGTACAACGTTGCCAGAGCTTTAAGAAGCCCATAACAAATTTGGAAAAGTTTTCTCTTTTAATATTCATAAATTGGAAAATAATGTTAATAGAATAAATCCAAGGAAACAATCACATCATAAAATTAACGTTCAATCATATTTTTAATATTGTTAATAATAAAAAGACCCATTTATAATTATTATCACTACATAATCAGTACTTCAACTTTTTCATAGTTAAACGTGGCAATGTCGAATGTTTTCGACTGCATTCCTTTCACGGTTTCAGATGAACTTGCCAAAGTATAAATGTATACTCTTACCTTCATGTTTTAAGAAAATTTGGAATACAAATAAATCAAAAATGTTGTTGCAGTAAAAAAATATTTATAGTGAATATATTTCTCTCCCTAATTTTTTTTCAAGTTTGATTTCGAACAAGAAATGTTGATCGCACTGCTTTAGTGACGAATGCATTGTAATGCACACTAGGTTATTAAAGAAGGGGAAGGGAATATAATCATTGGATTAGCCGCTTCCCTTCTTGAATCACTTGATATGCGTGTTACAAAGTATTGGATATTTTTCAAAAATGGGAAGGGTGAATGCATTCAATACTTTGTAACGTGCATATCAAGTTAATCAAGAAGGGGAAGGGTAATTCCAATGATTATATTCCCTTCATTTTCTTGATTAACTCAATGTTCATTATAAAGTATTGGATATCTAAGAGAAAGGGTAAATCCAATGATTATATCCCCTTCCCTTTCTTGAACTAATTGTAACAATTATAGAGGTATAACATTGCTGAGCGCAGCATTGAAAGTTTACGAAAGTATCTTAGAGACTCGACTTAGGATGATAATAGAAAAACAGTTGGAAGAATTCCAAAGCGGCTATAGGAAAGGAAGGAGTAGCCAAGACCACGTATTTACATTGAAACAAGTAATTGACAAAAAACTGAGAACAAATCAAAAAGTGTATCTCGGCTTTGTAGATATTCAAAAAGCCTTTGAAAAGTCTACATCAGAGATGAGTTGGATCAAAACTAAGAAATAACATTAAATGCATTTACGAAACAACCAGAAACCGGGTAAGGAAAGATAATGAAGAGTCCGATGATTTCATAACAAAAGAAGGATTGAGACAGGGAGGAGTACTTAGCCCGGCATTATTCATAATGATAATTGATGATATTTTGAAGGAAGTAAAAATAAAAGTTAAACAAATTCAAATAGGTTATAGAAATATGGAAGTAGTTGGAATATCTGAATGCGTTTTTGCCGACGATTTAGTATTGTTCGCTAGAAACGAAAAAGAGCTGAAACATAATTTAATAACATGGAAGCATATATTGAAACTACAAAACATGAATATGAATATGGAAAAGACAAAAATAATGGTGGTGGGACAAGAAGAAGAGCACCTTAATATAGAAATTGATGAAATGCCGATAAAGCAAGTAAAGGGTTTCAAATATCTGGGAGATATACAAAACAATGGGAAACAGGAAGCAGAAGTGAACGAAAGAATAAGTGCAGCAGTCAAAGTATATCACTCATTAAATCGAAATTTCCTGGGAAGAAAAGAAATTACAACTAAAACCAAATTAAATGTGTACAAGTCAGTCTTTCGACCAATCCTTGTGCATGGTAGTGATAGCTGGGTACTTACAAACTCACTCAAAAGCAGAATACAAGCAACAGAGATGAAGTATTTACGCAGGGTCAAAGGAGTCACCAGAAAAGATCGAATGCGGAATGAAATAATAAGGGAAAACCTAAAATAATCGAAAAACAGCAGCTTAGATGGTTTGGGCACCTTTGTAGAATGGAGAACAGTAACCAGCAAAATGATTTGGCGACCTAGAGAAGTAAGCAAGAGAAAAAGAGGTCGCCCAAAGAAAACATGGGATAACACAATAGCCGAAATTTTAAAAGATAAAGAAATTACATGGACAGAGGCGGCGAAAAAAGCTAGAAATAAAAAGGAATGGCGGAAGCTTGTCCACGAATAAGCGACACACCCGACACCCACAGCGGGTACAAACGGGTTTATGATTATGTATATATAATTATTAAAAAATAAAAAATAAAAAAGAAATTAAAAAAGAAATAAAAACAATAAACTTATGAAACAACAAGAAACATTGTAGACAACTAATCTACCTATAACCAATTTTATTAGAATGTAAAAATCACATCAAATGTTCAAAATGCTCTCCGTTTTCATCGATTGAAAAGTTTTTCGTTTGCAAAACACACCAATTTGGGACACCCTGTACATTTCCCCTCTTTGCAATTGTATATTTTAGTTGAATAAATTTTAGTTGAATGCACATTACGCAAACGAGGAGGCAACTGTGCAGATTTACCGGAAAATGGGTACATTTGCCGCAATATCCACTTTTACCGAAACATATATACGCTACAAAGAGTACAATAAGATTAGCGAAAAATCCGGATTTAAATTAAAGATTAAGGAAAATCGTGAACTAAATTGCAAGCAAGCAAGTTGGGTATAGAATTTTCATATAGTATTTTCTATCCTCCCCTCGTAGTATCTATGCCGTCGCAATCCTTGGAGTTGCGGGCCTAAACTTCAATTTAAAATCAATATTAGGCAACTTACCGCGCTCTATGTACTAGCGCCATCTTCAGCATTCAAGCGACAAGCACAATCATCTGTGAGATACACTGACAAACAAATCTGCCTAAATGTTGTGTATTGTTACTTATTGCAAATATTGAATGAAAATTTGTTTAAATTATTATTATTACAACATAAATTTGTTAAGTGATATCTAATAGTCGTGTTAACAGTTGTTAAGAGTGAAAAGTTGGTTTTTAAACGTATGTGTTTTACGAAGAACTGTGTTCACATCTTTGCTCAATTTTATCAATATTTAACTTGTTGCAATTGAAGCTGTTGAACGTTTTTTATAGGTTTAGTTAAGAATTTTGAAAAAAAGCAATAAATAGTATTATCCAGTTTTTATACACATTGTTATCGTTGTTTTTCGGGTTTTAGTGTTATACGTTAATCTAATATTTAATAAATACATTGTTATCGATACCAATAAGTGTTTTGCGGTTGAACATAGACTATTTCCGGAAAGTTAATTTTTATAGGACAGTTTCCATCGTGTTATCTTTTAAAGTGCCATCTGAGCCTCTTTTCTTCACAATTAGCTGTAGTTATAAGGTAAGCTAATTAATATTTTAAATAATTGCAAGAATAGGTAAATAAAATCCTCAACTTTTTTGCTAAAATAACAATCAATAATTAGGTTAAGTACCTAATAAATTACTGTGGATCTTTGGGTTTATTTTCGGGTGAATTGCAAACTGGGAGCTGTCTGTAAAACTCCCAATGCCACAATGGTGAGTTTTTAATTTATGTTTTTACACGGGCGTAGTTACGGGGAGTACAATAAAATAAATCGACTGAAGGACATAAAACCAAAAAAAAATATTAAAAATGTGAAAAATACATGCAAAAAAATCTTCTGGAAAGAATTGGGGGGCTCTTTTTCGAGCTGCAGTGTGCTAGTATAGAGTATAAGCCAAATAAAAAAGAACGCTCTGTTATATATCACAAAAACACAAAATATTACAAGATTATTATGTTTTTATATCCATTTCACTTCATTCGCATCAATTACGCGCTTTTCTACACCTATGACCTGTTAACTTTTTTTGACAATAGTGAATTTCTTATTGGCGTACAATTTTTAAATTCAAACCAAAAGTAAGTGAATATTTCATTATTCATTATAATTTATTAATTATAAAAACATTAACCTATTAAGCATTATTTTAGGAGTTATGAACCAAGATGAAAATAATTTATCTTGTGACATTGAAAATACTCCTCCAGATATTATCGAAAATGCTCGAACTGCAACCGAAAATTTGTTACCTGAGGTTTCAATACAAAATTGTTCAAATTTTACAATGGTTTTTCTATTAATTTTCATATTGTAGTTCTTTCTGTTCAAAGTTTAAATGAAATAACTATATAAATTAATGTACTTCGTCCACTTTTCCGCACTAGTTTGGAAAGTAAAAATGTTAAGTTTTTGGGGAGTATACTGATATTTGAATATTCAAAATATATATTTGTATGGTTGAAGTTCACCAAATGAATGAAAAATTAAGAAATTTATTGGAAGTTTGCTATAATTTTAAATAAAAAAAAACGTATTTTTAAATAATTCTTCAATGGCCCTGGTACAAAGCTAATCATATGAATGTCAAATAATAATAACATAATCAATGCTATAAGTTAACTTTTGGGCTCTTTTCCGCATGCTAGTAGAAAAAATAGTGTACCTAACACGTGCGTAAAGCTGAAAAATCGTTCGGCCTGCAATAGCGTGCGGAAAAGTATCACTTTCCGCACTAGTTAGTTAAACTACTATTTTCACAACATCTTCTATATATAACTTCACAGAGTAAGGGTTAAAACTAGCTAAGCTTGAATATAAAAAATATTAACAAAACAAAAATAAAACATTATTATAAATTATAGACTTTGACAGTTGTTCAAACTTCAAATTTGAATTGTCTTTTTGTTACTGGCTATTAGTTCATAAAACTAAATTAACTTCATTTTTATATTTGTAGTGAAAGTATGTATTCTTAATTTTCAGTTTTCTCCCTAAATATTCGGTTTAAGAAAGGTTTGAAAAGTAATGAATAAATTTAGATGTGAATCAATTAAGTTGGTCAAAGGTGGTGTACTATACAAAAAAAAGTATGAGTGATGTTCACAATATTACAAT
>CAJUYI010008653.1:0-10747 GCA_910591695.1 Galerucella pusilla
AATTAGGGTTTATTACTCCTCGTACTTTTTGTACATACTATAGATAGTGAATGCCCGTCGTGGAAACAGTTTGTGTATCTCCTCTCTGTATCTCATCAAATATTTCAATCAAATACCCTCGTATATTTTCACAGTCGTTACCATTTCCATTCAAACATACAAAAAAATATAATAAACAAGCTAACAGTTCCTTTACAGAGATCCAATTCGTATAACGAATACGTTAGGTTGTGCAGAGGAGTATCTCAGTATTTAAAGACACAATTAACCTGTTCGTTATTACAGTGTTTCTATTCCTCCTTGGCTCGCTTCTACGTTCTCGGTGAAAGACCCAAGACTGCCCACTACACCTGCCCACTTCATTCTTAATAGTCTTAACGAAGTACCTTATAGCTACCACCCATATGGTATTCATTTTAATTCGCTTGATGGGGAGTAGCTTGACAACTGGTTGTATTACACTTTCTATTAGAAACACACGACGGTTTTGTTGATCACTTGTTTTTACATAACATTTGTGATCATATTTTTTTCGTAAATATAGAAATAGAAAACAATCCGCCATCTCAGCTAAAACACCAATCACAAGAGTGAGTTAGTAATAGAATCGTATATACCATTCATTAAATCGGTCAAGAATAGAACGGCGATGGTGAAGTTTTAAACATAAATTGATAGGAGAACAATTGATTTTCTTTCTGACATAATTCCTAGCATAGTTCATAGTGGTAACATTAATCTTTTCCTTCTCACTTTTTGCACTTATATTATACATATTTATTTTTATAACTAAATTTTGTTTTAAAAAAATACATTTTCGAAAATATAATTGGCGCAGTCAGTAGGATCGCGAAAGAGTCCTGGTAGTGTGAATTCGTCGTCTTAAAACGTTTATTCGCGATTTGTATTTTATTTAAAATAAATAGATATACTGATATACAGTAAAAACTAAAATTAAGTAAAAACCTAAGAAAAGAAATTTCCTGGTGGATAGCAATTGCAGCTTAGTCTTCAGAGATATAGAAAACATCACTGGACGACAGCAACTGAAGATTCTCTGAAAACCGAGTGAATTATATGATATATTATTATATGATATAGTTGGTTGGCAAAACTTCAAGGCGTTGTCAGACCAACTGGTGAAATTCCCCAGTTTGTTTTGACGTTTATTGGCATTCGATCATCGTCTAATATTTACATTCAACTAATTATTCAGGAAAATCTGCAGTAAATGTCAAGAGATGGTAACATCTTTGTTAAGCTATTTTGAACGAAAATTCTGAAATGGGCACCCGCTTCTCCCGCTTACTGCTGTAAGAGACGTAAGTAGATAATAGTATTCACTGTTTGTATTCATTATTATTAAGAACTGTCAATCTAACATCAGATTGACTTTTCTAGTTTTTGTTGAGTAAAGAAAAAAACTACAGCTTGGCAACATCACAATATTTTTTTATACTTGTTATGTTCTTTGATATTCTCTCTCTTCATAAGAATCTCATTACTAGGTAGTAGTATGTACAATTCCTCATGACTCACCCTGTATAAGAATTACTATTATAATTTCACAATGAAAACTTCAATTACTTTTAATTGAAGCACCTCATATTAAATGATCTGTTTTCATAGATGTCATTATGGCATCAAGTTCCCTACGCTTGCTGATTAGTTTTGGCATACACACACACATTTTATGTCTTAGATTGAATTTATTTCCCTATTGTACACCTACTCTATAAAATTATTTATAAAGAAGTAAATAAAAAAAAGTGACGGAATGATTATATAATTTTACTTCACAGCCGGTTATAAAAATTTATAGAAATTCGTCTTTAATTTACAAACAATCGGCTCGTTTGTCAAGTTGTCAGTGTATTATGTTTTGTCAAGAATGAAATTGTAAAAATTGGCAATTAAATCTCTCTTGAATTGATAATATTTGATTTCTACATAATAATCATTATTTAATTTTCGCAAATAGAGAAAAACTTCCAAGCGTTTGGTCAGAAATTAAGCGAAACCTTAATATTCTATAGCAACAGCTATAGTGCTGGCCCACTTGGTTCCTTTTTTTGTTTCTCATCCATGTTTCATATCACTAGTAGCTAGGGAAGCATAAGGTCCACTCCTGGAGAGCCCTGCCTGCAGGAGTAAGGGTATTTAAACTGTATGTCTCCAGGTGTCCAGAGTTCGCATATTATGTATTAAGCTTCCTCTTGACAACGCACTCCTCGACATATGCTGGTCTTGACTTGGGAGGTATTTTATTGTGGTCTCATTCCATTTGGTCAGCTGCTCAATGCATGCCTCCACATCTAGTGAATGTACTTCATCAATCACCTTCCCCTAGATACGATTTATATTAGGCAGGTTTCCACAAGCTGCTCTACTGCTCGAACGACCCCGCTAACTCCGGCAACCTACCGGCTATCAACAAACTCGTCGGGACTTATCTATGGTCGGGACCACAGATGGGAAACCAACCCGTGGCGCCCCCTACCGCGAAATATTTGTACGGGTGGCGCCACTTTGAGAGTCCCGTCAGTAGCTCTAACACCTTTGAGATGGCTGTAATCTTTGCTAACAGCCGAAAAAGAAGATTTCTGTAATTTTACAGTTTTTGGCTGCATATTCAAAATTATTGTAATAGTAACAATCAATTAGTAGAGTTAAATCGAATGGAATGTCAAAAAATGGACCATATAATGCCGGAAGTGGGAAAAACAAAGCAATAATCATCAAGTTTATAATATATTTTATTTGATACAAAAAAGTACACAATAAATAAACATTTTTTACATATTTCCGGAAGAAGAATAAATGGCGTGCATCCATTTTTACAAACTAAAATGAGCACACTACATATTTGAATAACCCAGTTTACAAGATTATGAGTATACAGGGTGCGGAATTAGTGCGAGGAAGTCCGATTACTCATCTGTCGTGAGAGATACGAAAATACTTCATTTAGATAAAAATTAAGCAATATTTAGCACCATATTTTGAAAATGTTTTCACCCACTTTGCAGGATGAACCTAACTTATCTTTTTTTTAATGGAACACTCTGTATATTTAAAAGATACATTATGCATACATATTTTTATTAATCTCCCAGTAACTTCAACACCCTGTACCATTGTATAGATTTGATATCAAGAAATCTATTTACGTTCAAACGATTTTTGATATAGTTTATATTGTCCGAAATTATTAATAAAGCGGATATTCAAAGAAAAAGTATGTTTCTATTTATTTGAAATTATAAATTTACTAAATTAACTTCACGAATTCCGGGGCCGTCAAAGAGCACATTGTTATTACATCGAAACCAATGACGGTATTGAAAAAAAAAATGATAGTGAAGGACGGAAATGCGGCAAACATGTGCATCAGCATCCGATCTCCGGATGCATATAACACGACCATAGAATATGAATTAATTACTCGATCGTAATATAACAAAAGATGTATTATAATGTCAAGGAGAAATCGAACATTCGTGTGCGCTTTTTGTAATTGGAATACAACGATCCAGATCAAGTAACAAATACCTATAATTAAATAAATCTTCAAACGGGTTTAGTTTTATTATATGGTAATTTCGTAATATTCATGTCTATAAACAACTATTTGGTGAGAAAATATTTTTTATGTCATACTAATTCATTATTGTGTTTTTATTGCTTAGTTACCAACTATCTAATGTCGTACTAATACTTTATGGCCCGCGCGGGCATAAAGGGAAATAATTTTTTGTTCAACTTATTTAATAACCATGTCGTTAGCTTCTTTAGACTTTTTTGGCAACAGATTGACAGTTGCTTTCCTTGCTTTTTCAATAATTTCGTCAGGAATTCCAAAATCTTCGTTCATTTTGACTTCTAACTTTGACACATATGAAAATTATTGTGATATTATGACATTTACGTTTGTCAACATTCACCTTTTAATTCAAACTGGATTTTTTAAAACACTGATTTGTATTGAGATTGGATTGCAATAACGAACTAGTATGACATAAAAGTTTCTATGTACTGCAGGCATAAACAGATGTGTATACCCTTGGGCCAGAGGCCCTCGGCTTCGTAAGACGTCGCCCTCAGGGCATAAACATCTATTTATACCCTTTGTACATAAATAACTATTATACATTGTTTGAAAATCTCATAACTGTGACACTTGTGCCTATATACAGGGTGTACCAATCTTACGACAAACTTTGGTATATGGGTTATTTCAAGAGATATCAAAAAATGTTATTAACAAAAATAGTAGATGTGTTGAAGGTCCATATTTTGAAATTATATCGAACTATACAGAAAATATACGGAAAATAATTAACACAAGAAGAAGGAAACCTGGATGGTGTATGAGAAGGATACCCGTCTTTTAAAAAGTGGAAAAGCATCAAGAATATCAATGGCGTGTGTGAAAAAGTGGTCATGGCGGATACGAAGTTTTTTTTTCTGTTATTTAACGTCAGTCTATTTCTGCGACAGAGGCTAATCACCGACGCCGGGAGCACTCTACCCCTAACCGGAAATTTTGGCGAACCCACTAGTGTTCCAACCAGTGGTAGCGTTCTTTAACGAGCCCAACATCCATGGACTCGGGACCTCGGTTTTACGTCTCATCCGAAAGACGGCATATCTACATAATGCCTGGGAGCTGTGATATGCTAGTCCGCTGCAGGCTGTACGGGCCCTATACGATGGTATTCCCTGTCATGGTAACCCATCCAAGTACTAACCATGGGATACGAAGTTAAAACGTCCAAAATCCTGCAGTCAGAAAAAAAGCGTACCTCCCGTGGGACACTGAAAATTCATATTGTATCAAATAAAAAAAACACTTGTACTTAACTCAACTGAATGAATAAATGAAATAAAATGGAGTATAATATTTCGTCAATATTGCTTCGCATGCCTTGAATATCCTATGAAAGATACTTTGGCTTTTTTTTAAGTACACTCCGATCCCTGCGGCTTCTATCGCTTTGTAAAATTGTATTTAGTTACTTATTTCAAATTTTTCAGCGATCTACCATTCTTTTAATTCACGGTTTTTATTTATACAGTGTGGAAACCACTTATGGAATAAAATTCTTTATGTCATTATTTTAGAAAATTATAAAAAATGCCGAGACACGTTAACTTTTGAAATGAGTTGTGCGTTATGTAAACATAAATGTAAATGTACAGGGTGATTCACGGTGTTTTTTTTTAATGAAACACCCTGTATATTTGCATATTTATGAAATCCTCTCAATGAACCGATTCCAACAAACTAAATAATGTAACGTCAATTATGAATTATACAGGGTGAAATTTTTATTTTTACAGTTATTAAACACATACATAAAATACCTGATGTATTTGATTTTAATACATTAAAATAAATGCTCAAAATGTTCTCCACCTAGTTGTTGGCAATAGCTATAGAACTCCTCCTTAACTTTGTTCAAAGTTTGAGGTGAAATATTCCGTATTTCTGTAGTTATCCTGTCTTTGAGGTCTACAATGCTAGTTGGTTGTGTTGCATATACTTTTATTCCATAAGTGATTTCCACACTGTATATAAAACATACAATAATTTTAATTAAAAAAATCTGCTGCGCTATCAATCATTTTCAAAGAGCTACACTATAAAATAAACAACTCATTGACCGATCTAAAAAATTCGAAATATGAAAATTAAGTGAAAAAAAAAGTTGAACGTGTGAATTTTTTCATTAAACATCAACTTCCTCACCAATTAACGTAGTGTGTATAATGTACATACATCGTTCGGTTCATTCATTTAATTTACAAAGAGATGCGTTGCTTCTGTTAACACGTCTTCACACCCTTCTTCCTTTGTGATTCCTGAGAACCGGGGATTCTCATGAGAAATTATTTATTCACATTCATACAAGGATTTGAAGTAAACGACATCGTCTTTGGTTATACTATTTACTAGCCATCCATCATTCACTAGTGCGAAGTAAAATTTATAGTCTTTTGAAGTTATCGCCTACACGACCGACCGGAGGATCGCCGAGCATATAAATTTATTTATTTTGGCGGTATCATTGAGCATATTGATGTTTTGGTTAGTCAGGTATGGAGTCGGTCCGCTGTGTACAAGGTCAAACATTTTACAGTGACTAACTACTGTGTACAAATATTAAAACACTGTCATATTGGTTTCTTCCATATTTTAGAGTGCTGAAGGCAACTTATTGTTTTTGAAAATACATATGTTCCACCGGGAATGGCCCATTAGAAGTTATAGGGAAACTTTGAATAACAAATATACAGTGCTATTCAAAAGTCCCCACCCCCTCGTATCCTTTGAACGGTCACAGTGCCACTCTGGCCAATAATTTTAAATAGGACCTTATGGCAAGTGATATCTCGTTTGAAAGGCATTGACATTGGCTACATAGCCATATTAGTTTTGTTGGGTTTAAACTAATTTTGACGGATAAATTATTGAAATTATTCAAATATCAACAATGGATTCTTATGAATGTGCTCCGTCTACTTCCTGACAGTAATATATCCTATACTGCACCATAATAATGTGCAGGAGCACCATCTTGTTGAAATGTTTTCTCCAGATGGCCGAATTCATCTGGATTATCTTCCAGAATTTCAAAAATTAACGGCTCAATTGCATTTTGAAACATCTCCAGATACACTTCACCGCTTAAATTTGAATTTAGAAAGACAGGACCAACTATGTGGTTTCCCAAAATACCTTTCCAAACATTGACTTTTTCTGAAAATTGGGTATGTTGTTCACAAAAGGTGTGAGGATTTGTGTCACTCCAATACCTTACATTTTGTGTATTCACATTTCCATTGAGGCAAAAAGTACTTTCGTCACTAAAACAAATTGTTTTTGTGTAATGTGGGTTTTGACTACTTAATTTTATTTGTCATACATACACAGAATTCGAGTCTTCTGTCGGGGTCGTCATCCGAAAGGTGGTGCACCATTTTTAACTTGATGAATGAAATTTATTTTTAGCTAACACTGTGTACTGTACTTTTACTTACTTCACAGATAGACGCAACTTTAGTTGAAGACGAAGTAGGGTTTACTACCGTATCAGCAACTATATCAATTTTTTTATCATCACTAAATGTTGGTCGACCAGATCATTTGGCATCTTGAACACTACCTGTTGCTTCAAACTTGTGAAGAAGCTCCCTCAAATAAGTTCTCGAGATAGGGCGATCTGGGTATATCTCATTAAATAAACGTTCCGCTTCATGGAGATTCTTTCTAGATTCACCAATTATTAAGATAGCTGCTACTTTGTCGGCTTGAGTACGTACCATTTTGCCTATGTAAACTCTTAAACGTCTCGTTAAACAATGATAAAATTATTTAGAAAATCATTGCAAAGCTACAAATACTATTAAATTAAAAACGAATTTTTTTGACAACTAACCAGAGGCGGACTGAAAAATCTTCAATATTTGAATGCGCAATAGAGCAAGTGTTTTAGAGACCAGTTATCCACGAATACTTTACGCTATTTTTTTATTGGTGCACTTTGAAATTATAAATACTGGTATCTATTACTACTACAATAACAAGAAATGGAAATAAGAACTAATAACGTAGAATGGTTGAATTGCGTTGTCATGGAAATGAGGAAAACATAAACTAATTTGCATTTTGATGGAATCTTAATCTCATTGAGTTCTGAGAATGTTAATAGTATTAATTTAAATACCACTTTCTCCGATTTGAAAAATCGAAATATTAATAACTTAAATACCAACTGTTTGTAGGTACTTTATATTTCAATTTTCAAATTGAAATTGTTAAATATTGTTCGAATGAAGGTTTTGACGTAACAAAGTACTCCTGTCAGATCAATAATAAAAAAATCGTCATTTAGACTAGACCTCGTTTCTCGAGTTGTTGATGTTGCGCGTGTTTGAAAGTTCGATTTAAACTCGCTGAGGCGTGCTTTAAATAGGTAAAATGGTTCACCAATAAAAAAAAATATTGAGAAATCTTACATCTAACGATAGGGGAAAGGGGATTTTTGAAAAATGCCTCGCACATAATTAATGTATGCCCCCTTAGAGGCTGAAATCGATAGTTCGCGGATCTTTAGCTTAGATGATTTTTCTCAACTGACTTGCTAAAAATATTATCATTCAAAATTCTACAACTCAATCCTCTTGTCCAGCTATTAAAAACCAGTTTTGAAATATAAATAGAAAAACTATAGTACAGGTAAATACTCTTGTATTCGCCACTTCACACTGGGACCGAAAAATGTATTATTTCAAAGTAGAAATATTTTTTCTTTGGACTAACGACTCAGTGGAGCGATTTAAATAGTGGTCTATGGGAGAGTCTTGAAGAAAAGGAAGGAAATAATTGAACCTTAGTTCCTTATACCTTTTGTTTTTTTTTTCTTTCAAGACAATAAAAATGAAAGGAAATGTAAAATTTGATATTCGTTGCGGTAGTTTAAATTACATTATACATAGAATAAATATTAATACCTTGGAATCGTAAATATCGTTCATGACAGATAAAGATGTAAATTAATTCGGTATTTTTCTTTCACACACGATCACATTTGTCTCATTTCTTTCTATAGGGGTATTACAAATCCAGTGGGTGTGGGTAATTTTGCAAAAACTCATGAGCTCATTTTATTATACAGTGTGTAAAAGCCGAACGGAATAAATCCATTAAATTTGTAGCCAAACGAAATAAATTGAAGGTTTTCGTCAAGAAATATTTTTGGGCCACCTTGTTTTACATAAATATAATGCTTTCTTAAAAAACATCCATTATTTATTCATTTCTATACATATTAAATATGACAAACTTATTATTATTTGCTTTTTTATGATAAACATAGCCGACAATCTCTCCTGTCCCATAGTATACTGTGGTATTACGCAAAAAGTCTTGATCCTCTTTAATATAGAAAAACATCTTTCACTTTCCAAAGTTGTCATTGGTAGTGTACATAAAATAGTCAAAAATTTTACAGTTTCCGAGAAATTGTTATTAATAAATAATTGCAGCATAAATAGACCTGCGAAAATTGCGATGGACTTCTTTATTGTTGTCTGTTTAAGTATTAAATCTGGAAGGGGACGGCCACTTTTCTTTAGTTTTAATAGTTTTCCAAAATTAAGTTCACTTTTAGTCCTCAAATTTTGAACCACTTGCACCACAGACATGATAAAAGGCGTCGAATAAAATAACACCAAATAATTAAAACACAAGCGCTCAAAAAAACTTTTCAAAATAATAACAATAGCAACTCATTGCGTCTAAACACAGCTCATAATTCTCATTACTTCGCTTCAAATGCTCTCCTCTAAATCAAAATATAGCGTGGCGTGCCAACCCCTCTATTCATTTTTTTTTCTAAGCGTGTAGTAACGACCGCGGCCGACACAGTAGGGCACTTGTGAACCAGTCTAATCTACATCACTCACATCATCATCCTCTTGGTAGTTGTAGTTTTTTTTTCTCAGGAGCCGTCCCTTCGCCGGTACCACCTCAGCCTCCTGGGCTTATTGTGAATACTCCTAGTGTTCTGACTACAACCTATCCAACCAATCCCTTCCCTGTATTAGCTCATACATGTTCTTTGCTGGTTGGTTGTAGAAGTCTTCTGGAGTCATTTGGGTTCTGCCATACAGTTTCTGCCTTCTGTGGTCCAGCGATTCACAGTTGCATAGTATATGCAGAGCTGTTTCGGTATCCTTATTGCATCTTCTGCATGTGAGGTCTCCGTTGTACAGCTCGGGCTCTCGACTCCCAATGGCTTCGCTTTTTCAATGTACAAAATATTTAGCTTATATATTAGAAGTTAGATCTGCGAAAAGTCCACCTGAGAGGATGACTGGAATGGGCATGCAGGCGTCAGGCTCGTCAGAAGAGCTAGATAGGCGTAGGCAGGAAAGACGCTAGGCTCCCGAACGAGAAGGGGAGAAAGGTGTACGCACAAACGTCAGATCTAGCACTCTAGGTACTTCGATGAGGAGAACCGTAGCAGAATGGCCGAATGTAAGACGGAGTGGCAGTTAATGTTTAGGTTGTTTTAATATCGAACAGAATAGTGATGGGTAGAAACAGTTCGTAGCGCAGAGGGTTTGTAAGTGTTTTCTAACCGGGTTTGGTCCTGATAGTTTCGCTTTTTCAGTGTTCAGAATATGTAGCTTATAGGTGCAACACTGGAACAAGAATCAGTTGGAAGCTAAGGCATAGATTAATGACATACCTGTACTGTTCTCTATCTGCGTTAACTCTACTTCCCTGCTAGGAACTAAATCTGCTGCCATAAACATTATCTATCAACCATTTTCAAATTAACTATAGAACTGTAGAAGCTATTACCCCTGTATCCATAAATTCGTTTATATTATATAAACATAAAATACTCATAGGAAAAATTATTTATTGCTGGAATCCGCTCAGTTAAATAAAATTTAAAAACATAAATTACACTTCCACCCACAACAAATGGTTCATTCATATCTTTCCGTTGTGGTCGTCCTTGAATTCAAAGAGGTCAATTATGTTATTTAATAAATTCAGTAAACAGATATCTATAGAATACGATCATTCGGAAATATTGTGGTGGATGCGCTAGTGTATACAACCAGTCTAAGTAATAAGTGGTTTTAATCAGCAATTTTATATCGTGAAAAAAATATGTGTATAAGGGGAATCTATCGGCAGCGATTTGACAAAATATCGAAGTATTTT
>CAJUYI010008654.1:0-10744 GCA_910591695.1 Galerucella pusilla
TATTGGATGAAAAACCAAAAATATTCTGAAGCAGTGGGTACATTATTACTTTACATTTTTTTTAAAGTAGTAAAGTCGGTTTAGCGAGTATTAAGGGAATACTGAAGTAGAGGAACATTATATAGTGCAGAGAATATTGGTGGAATACAAGGACTTTTGAAAAATTGTGATGAGTGAATAAAAAATGTCGTTAGAAGAACAAAAATGTTATCTGTGCTGGACAAAATTTTGCAAGCTTCAAAGAAACTTTCAGACTTTCTTGAAACAAATTAAATTTATCTGTGTCACCTTTTGACGTGTCAAATGTAGGTACTACATATTTATTTGTTATATACATATTTGGGAAGAAATCGTCAAAGTTCATCGGAAGAACATGCCATGGAAGATATGAAACAATATAGAAAAGAATGGGTTTGGTAGAAAATATATTATTGGTTTTTGAAGTTAAAGAGAAGGAAGAAGGTATCTCAGAAGTATTTGAAAAGTGGTTTATTACACTTAATCCGGCAACATAAAGATAACTGTTGGAAATGTTTAAATTAACAATGCTATTAATTTTGTAGTATTGTTATTGCCAGAACATATTATCAATTGTCATATTCTTTTCAATTTAATTGTAATAAATATAATTAAAGTAACTTGACTATCTGTAATTCTCCACCATCAACAATAACCATAATTTGTTTGTTGTCGATGTGAATCTGAATCTTCTTATGTTTGAATAAGAAACGAAACAGGAAAAAGTCTTACATTTTGTTTAATGCGTAGGTACATCTGAAAAATATAGGTACTGCAAATCAGAGGAGAAATCGACTTATGACTATTGTCTTTGCTATCAAGGCATATTTAATATATTTGGAACACGACTGTTGACTACGGCCATGGGTGAGGTAAGTTGAGCAAAGGCATGCGGCAAATTGAGCACTCGAATATCTAACCAAATGATGGGTTATATGTTAACTAGACATGAAATAAAATTTTTGTTTGATACTCAACTTTTTATTTATAATCTTTTAGTGACAAAACAACCCAATTAAAAGTAATTTTATTTGAATAATAAACCGAAAATAGAATCAACAGAACATCAATGTATCTTAAGCATCTGAACATTAAATGATGTTGCCCTACCAAGGCTAGTGGGTTTGCAGCATCATTTAAGTTTTGAGTAGAATAACATCTCGTAGTCTTTCCTCTGTAAGTCCGCATCCTAAAAAGAATAAAAATAATATATAACTTTAGTTCTAAGTCGTGGGGTTAGTTAAGCTCAACTAACCCCAAAACAAAAGTGAGATTGTCAAAAACCTGTTAGAATTATAACCTAAATATTTATACATATCAAAAGTACTGTAAATGTATAGAAGTTTAACACTCACCTGATCAAAATCGGATAACCCATAACTATTACAGACGAAATATTCCGCTTTATAATTATTTCACTTTTTGGTTACAAAAAAAAACAATGCTCGTTTGTACTTCACTCGATCGACTAGTCGCCACCATAAAATACTTCAACCTAGAATTGTAACTCCTATGTTGTCAGCAGTGACTACTGTTTTAACTGCCATCTGAAGTTTGGCCGCAGGAACTATAAAGTTCAGCGGGAATTTTAAATATCCAGTTGATGGAGAATTTTATCTTTTAAAATATAAATCGATTGTTTACCTAAAGAACACAAAACTCAGCTGCTTATAAAATATATAAATTGAAACTGATAATATTCCGCCAAATCTTACATCAGTGATCAGAGCTGAACATAAGAGAATATTTGGCAAACTCTTGTTGATGCAAGATTTGGTGAAATACTATCAGTTATAATTTATATGTTTTCATAAAAGCTGCATTTTGTGTTCTTTTGGTAAAAAGTCAATTTATGTATTTCCAGAAAAACTTGTGCAGCAGAGTAAGAGTTAAAGCAACATAATGCAACATTTTTGCAGATGGTAAAGTTTGCAATATATAATTTGTGTGTCTAGAAAAAAGTATATGGTGAACGACGAATACTTTAAATAAAAAGACTTTGGGGAATTGAATATTTATTTAGTGATAATAACAACATTTTTAACACATATACCTATACATAACACACAACATACTACCTATAAGTAGATTATTTTCCAATATTCTGCTATTTTCATTCCTAAAATATAAGTATTTTGTGTCATTTTTTCATCCATGTGGTCTGACATCTAGTTCTAAACAATTCAACAAGGAAGGTCACGTATGAAGTACCTATACTCATTTCTAGTGTCTTTTCCTTTGAAATCGTTTTTTTAGAACAAAATTTGATATAGCTGCTTCCATTATTGGATCACCAAATGTTGATTCCTTGTTAGTATTCATGAATTTTGAAAATGTCATATCATCTCCTTTTGAAATAGTATTAGGTTACTTTTTACACCATAAAAGGAGAATCCTAATTATTAATTAGCCTATAGACTTGCACCTAATATTAAATTTAGGTAATTACCTGGAATGAATAAAGTGAGAACAGCTTTTCTTTTCAGCCTCTTTTTCCTGGTACTTTACAGTCATCACTAAAGTGTCCAACACAAACGCGGGAATTTTGGTATATTTGTTTTGAAGGCATGCAGTGTAACTTCACATTATTAATATTTCTTATCCATAAGTCAAATACTTCAGGTTTACGTTTTGGAAACCGATTTTGTCTCAGCAAAACAGAACACAACAAAGTTTTTTACGTGTTTGTTTATTTTTCCTTTCATTTTGATATCTTGACATTACGATTGTTGATTATCAGTGCCCTCTGCAGTTTGGCCGCATCGTAACTTAAAACATTCTCTCCAATCCCAGTTACAATTCTAGGTTGAAGTATTTTATGGTCGCCACTGGCAGTCTCGTGATGAGTTGGCATCCCGCGACCCCTTCTTTTCGCTATTTGATGCCTTCGCGTGCCGTGAATAGTTTTCGAGATATTTCGATTGCCCAACTTGCCCCTATGCTCAACTAGCCCCGCCCTACCCTACGTTACAAAGGTATTTCGTGGCCTAGGCATACAAATAAGTATTTTTAGAACAAAAATTCAAAAAAATGCATTTTTTTCGTCTCTCGATCAACTATAACGATCAAATGCAATAGAAAATTGTTTAACACCAATACTCGATGTACATTCACATCGACACACTTTTTACTGTTAATTTACTAAAAGTAGAACTGCAAAGATCTAACGTACTGTACTGTCTAGCCTAGCGTATGGCTAATTCAAACAATTAATTTATCATTTTATTAGTGGAATATATTATGTAATTCTGTCGGAATCATTAAATGTCTTACTTTCAATTTTATATTACAATCTTAGGTATATGAGAAAAAATATATATAGGTATATAAGTATAGGTATCGTTTTCGTTGGATCACGTAACAAAACATAAAAATAAAATGTACGGTTTCTATACCGATCTGAATAGGTATATCGAGAATAACTAGTTTTTTCTAACATCCACGTCTTTCGTATCAGAAGCTACCACTCCGTGTAAGGTTGTGAGTACAATTAATTTGCACCGATTCACGTTAAAATAACAGTTTGCAACAAGGACATTCGAGGATTAAAAAGCCGAAAAAATAAAATTGTAATTGTAGCCAGAAACGAAATGAGTACAAGAGTGCGGTCAGGTTGGCTCGAAGAGATGCCTGGCGGGCCTTCTGTGAGGATATCGTCTCGGTGGATACCTTGCAGCATCTACTGGAGACACACTTCCCCGGTTGTGAGGGAATCGAGCGGGAGTGTCCTGACATGGGATATGTAGGTATACAGCGACCATGTAAAGAGGACTATCTTCTAGCAAAAGAAATAGTCACATACGAGCGGAGTACTTGGGCGATACGGTCATTCAGACCATACAAGTCTCCGGGGAAAGACCAAATCTTCCCGGCTTTGCTTCAACAAGGCTGGGAGGCCGTTGGCACAATTCTGGTGCATATCTTTCGGGCCTGTTTGGCACGCAGGTATGTCCCTGAACAGTGGAGGCAGGTGAAAGTCGTCTTCATACCCAAGCCGGGTCGTACCACATATACGGTGGCTAAATCCTTTAGACCCATTAGCCTAACATCCTTTGTGCTGAAAACACTGGAAAGGGTGGCTGATCGATACATAAAGGAAAAGGTTGGGCTTAGGTATCCTTTGCACAACAACCAACATGCTTTTAGGTGTGGCAAGTCAACTGAAAGTGCCTTACACCAACTGGTAACTCAGGTGGAGAAGGCGCTGGAAAATGGCTTGGATATACAAGGGGCGTTTGACAGCACCCCTGTAGGATCCATGTGTAGGGCTGCGGCAAATCATGGAATAGAGCCAATGATCACTCACTGGCTTGGGGCCATGTTGTGCAACCGTACAGTAGAGGCCACATGGAAAGACCATGTGGCAAAAGTAATCGTCGCTAGGGGATGTCCGCAAGGGGGTGTTCTTTCGCCCACATTGTGGAACCTAGTCATTGACGAGCTAATAACCCTTTAAAACGGTAAGGGCTTTCTAACGATTGGGTATGCCGATGATATCGTTGTCCTTGTTGTTGGAAGGCACCTTACCGTTCTCAGGGACCTCATGCAAAGGGCTCTGAATAGGGTACATGGGTGGTGTAACGAACACGGACTTGCAGTTAATCCTGCCAAGGCTGAGATAGTTGCTTTCACCAAAAAGAGAGTTATAAGACCTGAGGGTCTAAATCTTGATGGAGTACCACTGCCGGTGGTTGAACAGGTGAAGTATCTAGGAGTGATCCTTGATAAATCACTGACATGGAAGGCTCATCTTGATAGTCGCCTAAGCAAGGTGACAAACACGTATTGGGCCTGTAGGAGAGCCATTGGTCCGAGGTGGGGACTGACCCCCAAAACGATCATATGGTTCTATAGAGTGATTATGCTGCCTATGCTCACATATGCCTCTGGTCTGGTGGCCGAGGGTCACCTTGGTCACGGCTAGGTCGCAACTGGCACGCCTTCAAAGGGTGGTCAGTTTGGGGGCAACTGGCTGCATGAGAACTACACCAACTGTTGCGATGGAGGTGATCCTTGGTCTTCGGCCTCTTCACCATGTGATCGAGACTGAGGCGGGGAGGGCTTTCCTGCGCTTGAAACGGCTGGGATACGTGCGAAGAGGGGAAGAGTGCAGGCACGTCAAGAAGCTCCGGCTCCTGGAAGATATTCCAGTTCTGGCTCGAGCGGCTGATGAATGCCTGCGTAAGTACTACTTCGCTACCCCATACAGGGCCATGATACGGGATAGAGAGTCCTGGGAAAAAGAGAGGAATACACAGCCTAATGGGACCGTCTGGTACACAGATGGCTCATGCTCCGGTGATAGAGCAGGGGCTGGAATTTACTCCAGGAACCCAAGAACACAGGTTTGTGTACCATTGGGTGAGGGTGTATCTGCATATCAGGCCGAGATATATGCTATCTTGGAATGTGCGCAGATAAACCTAGACAGAGGTTATGTGAATCGACGCATAACCATATACTCCGACAGTCAGGCAGCAATTAAAGCCCTGAGTGGGTATACCAGCAACTCAGGACTTGCTAACGAATGTCGAGAACTACTTGCTAATCTTGCAAGGCGGAACGTGGTGCGGCTAGAATGGATTCCAGCCCACTCTGGTTTTGAAGGCAACGAGATGGCGGATGCACTGGCTGCGGAAGGGGCGGCAGCTCCTTTCTGCGGCCCGGGCCCGACCCTGGGCCTAACAAAACAAAGAATACGCAAGGAGACGAAGAAGTGGCTGAGGAATCAGCACCTCGCTCATTGGAATGCTCTGCAGGGTCCTAGACAATCCAAACTTCTACTGAAGGGATGTACTGATGGACACGCCAGGGCAGCCACTGAACTACCAAGGAGTAGGCTAAGGAAAATAGCAGGACTCCTAACAGGGCACTGCTATATGAGGAAGCACCTCTACAATCTAGGAGTAGAGGAAAGTTCCCTATGTAGGAGTTGCGGCATGACTGATGAAACGTCAATTCATGTTCTCTTAGAGTGTCCACACTGGGCTGTATTACGCAGGCGAATCTTCGGAGTCACTGTCATGGCTCCTGGAGACACAAGCAGACATCCACTGAAAAAGGTTGTATGGCCTTTATTGAAGGGCTCGGCTTCATGGATGACTAGGTAGCAGGATTGGCACAATGGGCCCGCCAGTGGCCTCAGTGTCGGAACCTTGGCATGAATTGTCCAGGACAAGGCTCGCCTGCACTTTTAGTAGTAGTAGTATACTCTCAGGAGGCTAGCTGCTAGCGGTTGCGATGATATACGAACCAACACGAGCTACGGAATACAGAATACGAGCGTAGGTTCGTGCGAGCTTATTTTGTTTTAGATGATTAGCGGGAATAATTAAGTCTTGTTTTTTCTTGATACTTTTAAACTAGTATTTGAACAAACTGATGTTATTTTTCAAATTTTACAACATAAATTTACTGATATAATTTATTCAAGACAACGTTTGAAGCCATTGATAAAATTTCAAGTTTCCGTAATACAGAATTTCATTTTTAATACATTATTTGAAAATACTGATGAGGCTCCTGCGAAATGGAGGAAAACATATAATTTGCTAGACAAAAAATCATATTTATAAACAGCTTTTTTATGAAATTTTAGATACTAGGTTCGTTCCAACCTTCGATAAAACACCGTTCTGGAACCGCTTTGGAATCGTTAGGAATTGTTTTATACGCAGGCGCCAACTTTGCATCGTCCCAGAACTGATAGAGGCTGAAACGGTTTTGGGCGTACTTTATTATCGTTTAGCGACCGTTTTGTTTATGTAAAAGTAACGGACAACAGAGAAACAAAAGTACTGATATATTTGTATAGCAATTATTCAAGAAAAGTGGGTACATTCGAAATAAAAAAAATAAAAAGATATTCTCATTTTTAATTTTTAGTTGGTGTAAAAGAAATTCCCTCATCTTCACTGGTTTCTTCAAATAAAAAATCGCTATTTCCTTCGTCATCCACAGGTATTTCCTGAGTATTTAACAAATATTTAATTTAAGCTCAAATCAATTTTTAATAATATTACTCTTTTTATAACATTTTACCTGTTCAATAATTTGGTCAATATTTAATTTTTGATATCCTTTCATAATAGTTGAGTTACGAACAAACACTTCATTTACGTTAATCTATAAAACAACAATCTTTTGAAAACAACTGACAAAATACCCACTAACAGCGCATGTCAGTCCTCACAGTTCCTTCTTTCGATCGAGTATCGAAATTACCGTTCCGTTGCGGCTCTAGCACGATCACAAAATGGTTGGAACGCAAATAGAACCGTAATATTACTGTCACGAATAGCTTGGAACGGCATTACCTTTATGCACTTGCGCAGGGCCATTCTAGAATGGTTCTTTGCAAGGTTGGAACGAACCTAAAATTAAAGGTCAAATTGAGATTCGATTTTCCGATTTACATGGATTTTACAAGGTTTTTCACCTCAACGAATAATAGCTATTTATGTAACCAGTTATGAAATGCATCATTTTGTGTAACGAGTGAAATTTTTGCGGGACGAGCGAGGTCCCGTAAAATGACACGAGTTCCACAAAAAAACATTTCATAACGTGTTTCATACAAGATTTTATCTAATTTTGACAAAAATAAAATTTAATTTACCTATCAATAAAGCATTTCATACGTTTGCAAGATTTTATCTAATTTTGACAAAAATAAAATTTGGTACATGCGGCGTACAACCAGTTGGTATTTATACAATTGGTAGTCTACCAAAAACTATTGCCCAGTTTTTGAAGTTACCAAATCCTGTTTTATTTACGGGACATTGCTTCAGAAGATCGTCGGCTACGTTGTTGGCAGATTCTGGTACCGACATTTTAAAGTTAAAACAACATGGAGGCTGGAAGTCCAGTACGTTGCGGAGGGCTATGTAGAGAACTCCATAGAAAATAAGAAAAGGATTGCCACTGATATTCTTGGTGAATCAAGCACCTCAAGTTCAAGATCAGTTATGCATCACGAAATTACATCAACTTCTAATTCTGCGGGGGTTAACCTAACAAACTGTTCGAATTGTGTCATAAATATTTATAATGCATAAAATAAAAAGTAAATTGTTCTTATTGTTAGTAGTTTTCTTCAGTTCTAGTTGTTGTTATTTTTCTATAATATGACATTGAACTTTCTTCTTTTCTCTCTTGTTTTTATTAACTAGTGATAATAGTTATTCATGTACCAAGGCAGTAAAGTGATTCTTTATCGGACGAGTCTGGGATTATGAGACGAGCGAAGCGAGGCGAATAACAGTCGAGTCCGATAAAGACACTTTACTGACGTGGTGCATACAAAACTTTATCGACAACTGCTCAGAATTCAGAATATAAAAAACTGAGGTATATTTCATTGCATTTTATTATGACAAAGTAAACAGCAAATATAGAACGAATATACTTATATTATTTGTTATATTTAAATTGAAGGTACACCCTGAAGTATTATAAAAGTTAATTCCTGAAGTCAAAGGAGTTCCAACAATAATTTGTTATAAATAAATCGCAAGAAAACTATTATGGAGCCGTAATAGGGAGAAGCGTGACACTGACAGATGATGATTTTCGAGTAATGTCAAAGTCAAAATACTTTACCTGCCGCAAATGCGGCAGATAAAGTAAAGGAAGGTAAACTGTTTGTTCACTTCCGAAAATTAATTTGATAATTGATTTTTCACCACCAGTTATATAATATTTTTCATTATGTAACTGGTTACGAGAAATGTGACGTTTGCTAACGGAAGTCAGTATTGAAAAATGTCACTTTATATGTTAAAATTAGATAAAAGCTTATTCGAATGTTTTTCAAAAGAGGTTTCCAATACACTTTTAGATAACTTAGTTCTAAAATATAAATTTTTTAATGAAATAGCACTGCACAATTAATTATGAATAAAAAAATTCTGGCAAGAGAAACTCTATACCTTCACGTTGGTTTTTGCTGGGCAACAATTAACTTTGTCACTGAAGAAGCTGGTACAGTCGCTGCGCAAAGGTTAAATTAATTGGCTGAATGGAGTATATTTTTATGTCCAGCCTCCTCTCTTAAAAAGTTCACGAACCGCCACTGTTCAGACATAACCTAATTCCATACCAAGTTTTATTTTGAAAGTATTTAAAAATCAAAAAATATAAAAAGGAATATCAGAAGAAATTGTCATACTCACATATAAAGGAACATCCGTGGGTTTGGTGGGATACCGAACAGACCCATCGCCAACTGCTTTTACTCCATAGTACTGCTCCCAAACACTTGGTTTGTTATCACCCTTAGAAAGTAAACTTTTTCTAGGAAACGTCCCGATTTTCTTCGATTTCTTCAACAACTCTTCAGACCCACCCTTGTTCCTACACAACGTACCATAAATCAAAGCGTTCCTTACAATATTAGGCACACCAACAGAATTATCGTGAACAAACACCGGTTGATTTCGATGGTCTTTTAAAGAATCACTGAAACCACTACTGGAAGACCTCGATGGTACTTCGTACACGTCTTCGGTACCAGACGAAACCGTTCGTATGCGACTACTGGAAGTTTTGCTGGAATTTCCGCTAGAAGTTGAATTACTCAAAGCTTTCAACACAGAATTTTTTTTCCGGCACTGAGTTAAATTTATACAAAGTCTTTTCATTTCTTCTTCGGTTGATAGTCGTATATTGTCGAGTTTTAGTCGTATCCTTTCGTCGATTATTTTTAGAAGGTTTTCTGGTGGTTGGGTACTTCTACCTAGTCGAAAAATAGTATATTATACTACATTTATAAGCCTCCTACCCAACGAGGTGAAAAAGGAAAAGGAGAGAACATATCAGTATCATCGACCAAAGTGGCTTCTGAATATGGCCGACTTCCGTAAGCAAATCCTAGGCGTACATTAAATTATTCAAAAAGGGGAAACAAAAAACTCTAAGATGCATCTTTTTAAGGTGGTACTTTCTGTTGTTAGAGAATTGATACCTTTACTTCCCTCCTTTTTCTTTTACCTCGTTGCTCCTACCTTATTATTAGTATATTATACACCAAGGTGGTGAAGACTATTATTATTGACCGAGCACTAAGATTATTTCGCGAGTGGCTTAGCACCGAGTGGAATAAGATGCGAGACATAAATTCAAGAAAACATTTTTGTATTCTGTGTAAAATTTTTTATTATAAAATTGCAAAGCGCTTTCGGCGGTTAAGCCATCATCAGTGCCATACCTGCAAGTAAGCAATAATCGTTGGAAAAAATTTTTAAGAAACATTAGAAAAGAATTACTTACTCGTCAGATATGTAACAAGAAACTTAGTCAAATGTCTACAACACATTAACGTCACTACATTAAATTTAAAATTTCTTTTTTAAAAATTGATTATCCCCTGTTTGGGGTTAAAATGTATTCACATAATGAACTTTTTTAATTTTATAAATTTTTCTCAGCCACTACACAAACACGTGTTAGTAGACCGGAAGTTGAAGTGACACTACTTCAATTTAAAATTAAATGACAAATGACAATTAAATGGACACAGAAATCAAGCTGTACAACATGATCATAAAAATGGAATTGTTGTAAAAAATTTTTTTAATTTGATCTGGTAATATCACAAAACCAAATATGTGAATTTTCTAAATAAACTAAATGAATTTGATATATTGAGGTCTAATGAGAACCAATCAAATCATAAGATGCCGAAAAAGATTAAGGGTCTAATGAGAACCCATTTCTAAATCTA
>CAJUYI010008655.1:0-10743 GCA_910591695.1 Galerucella pusilla
ATGAATGATTTATTACTCCTCGTACTTTCTGTACAGACTATAACTATTATCTGGAAATTCAACTTATTAAGTTGCACAAAAAACTCTGGACACCCTGTAAAAGTTCATTCCTACAATGATTATGTTTCTGAGTGTGACACAGACCAGTGCGGTAGTTATTTCCATGACCATTAACCAGTTTACTTTATCATTTCAATCTTTTCTCACTGCGACATGTCAGACTTGATTATGAGACACTCTTAGTTATCATAATTTATTTTTGGGCGGGCGTTACTAGTTATATTTCTTGTTTCGGATCATTTTTCAACGTTCACGTAGTCAGATTAAATACATAAAAAAAAATTAGGGACATGTAACGCCGAGATAAAAAAAAATATCAACTTATAGATCGTCAATATTTGATAAAAATTGTGTTTTAAAGTCATTAAAAACATACAGAGTTCGGCAAAAGTCCGGGACCGGACAAATATCGGAGAAAATATAAATTTTTCGGAAAATATTTTTGTACCACAAATTTCACTCTAATTTAAACTATAATTTGAAGATATTTTGAAATATACAGGGTGGTCCAATAAAGTGTGTCATGGAACACAATATATTTTATTGCATTTTCCGATTGCCGCTAAAAAATATAATACTCCTTCATAATGGTTCCCTATATCTAAATACAGAGGGTTCCGAGTTATGCTGACTTTTTTAAAAATGTGAACGTTTCGAAAAATATTAATAACTCATTGATATAACAAATTTTTTCGAATTTTCTCCTACATCTAAATAATTCGTTGAATGTATTCCACGATAGACTACTAAATTTCTCTTTACAGGTTGTTCAGAATTTTCAGCTTCATCATTATATCATTCAATGTGCAGTATCAGGCTTATTTGCTTGTATTTTAACAAGTCATCATATTTAAAAAAATGTCCTCTTTCGGATGGTATAGGGGTGTCCTATACATAGGCATTATACTTTTCGTGCAATTCACAATTTTCTTAAATTTTATGCTAAATCGATTCTAAAACATCTGCAATTCTCTCTAAATTTCAAACTAATAATCTTGGCATAATTGTTGTAAGAAACCAAATAGATCACGTTTTAAGCCTCCAGGAAATATAGGGTTTTGCTATCCTATACCGAGTGATTAAAAAGATATAGCCTCACAGTACATCACTATCCACTTAGAGACATTTTATGAAATAAAAAAAAAACAAAAAAGTTTCACACAATACGAGTGTTATGTTGAAGATTGAATTAATTATTATTGAGAACATCAAAATACAACATGAATAAAAACGGAACAAACAACAAACAATTAAAAGTAATAAACTTTTAGTTTTTTCTTATTTCATAAAATGTCCAAGTGGATAGTGATTTTTCTGTGAGAGTGGCTATATCTTTTTAACCACTTAAAGGCAGGTCATAAAGCATACCACATATTCTGGGGCTAAAAATAACTCGATCCAACCCAAGTTACAACCCTTCGAAGTTACCAAATGAAAATTGATTTTTTCAAATATTTCGACAATTGTTCGACATATTATAATGAAAGTTGACAAGAGGCTTTCTTATGATTAGAGCATCTTAAAAAAAAATGAAGGAATTATTGCAACCCCGTTAAAAATTAATGGGAGTTGACATCCCCTAAACCCCCCCAAAATCTTTGTGTACGCTACAATTTAATACTTATTGTGGCACCATTATTCAAATACATTATTTTTGGAACTTTTTTGCCCCCTAGTACTTTTCACATTTATCAGTTTTTATCGAGATACGGCCTATTTCTCATTATGAATCAAAAATTTCGAGTAACAAAAATTATAATAAAGTCAATGAATTTTCAAGTTTTTCGAGGGTCCCAAATTTTTGATTGAATCTTATTTATTTACAAATGTGTAGTTTTTATTATATGTTCGAAATGGCCCCAATTTTCTTGAATACACAGCCGGCACCGTTTTACTAACGAAAACCGAATATTCTGGAAAAGCAATGGCTTCTGACGATATCTAATTGCAGCCTCAAGGATTCCTTTTTTCGCATGCACATTATTTGTACTAAGGTAACTTGGGTTGGATCGAGTTATTTTTAGCCCCAGAATATGTGGTATAATTTATGACCTGCCTCTTTGTTGCACCCTGTATAGGGTGGAAAAACAAAAAATCGTCTAGACTAGCGCACGGCACTGATTTGTGTTTAATTCAAAACCTCGCGCGACTGTCAAAACGTATTTTTGTAATGCAAAAACTGATTTCTATCGCTAAAGATCTTTTGAAATCGGAACCAGACTACCAGACGCTCCTTTAGTTAAGAGATCTTTACTCCACAAATATGTACTATACTTTTGCTGGAATTTTAAATAAAGCAGTTAGTGTGAGCTTCAAGGTATAATCGGCTTAACTCTATTGTATGAAGTGCTATAATGACAATCGGATTTCTATTATAAGCCATTTTACCTGTATGAAGCCCTCATGGTTGCGGTTGACAACCATTAAATGAAAATTAGAATAAGAGTTTAGTTAAAGAATTATATTCAATAAATATACAGGGTGTCTAGAAATTTTCGCGATTATCCCTCTGGAATCTCAGAAGGGTATGTGGAAAATCTTGGGGTAAGAACCCCAAACAGATTTACTGGATTCACCAAACAATGGTAACGTATTATGACTCAGCAGTCTGGTGGGCCGAAGGTTTGCAAAAGACAGCTAGAGCAAAGCTTCAAAGCTTGCAGCGTATAGCATGCCTGGCCATTCCCGGAACAATGTCATCCACACTAACGGCGGCTATGGAAGCCCTCCTGCAACTAGCTCCTCTCCATATTCACTTGGAGAAGGAACAGAAGAGCGGCTCATAGAATGCTCTCAGTGGAGAGGCAAATAAATGGAAAGACTCTGAGGGATCACTCAGGATTGAAGAGGGAATTACGAAATCGCCACATTCTTGGGATGCCTTCGGATCTTTCTGTCACAAAACTTCACGCGAACAAGCCCTTTAAGGTCCCCATTCCCACGAGAGACCAATGGGATACGTGATTTACACTGACGGATCCAAAACCGGAAACGGGGCTGGAGCGGCGGTCTTCAGCAGGTAACCCAGAGTTGAAATCACTGCCAATCTGGGCAGGTACGCTACCGTCTTTCAGGCTGAAGTATACGCCATTGAACTGGCTGCAAGAGAGCTGATGAATCAACCTGTTGTAAGAAAGAACATACACATCCTGTCAGGTAGCCAGGCTGCTCTTAAAGCACTGAGCTCGAACAGGATAAAATCTAAGATGGTATATAACTGTCTACAATCCCTTGAAATACTAGGCAAGAAAAACAGAGTCATTTTGACCTGGTTCCCGCGCATCGAGGAGTGGAGGGCAATGAGGAGGCCGACACTCTGGCAAAAAGGGGATCAAAGAGTTTATTTATCGGACCTGAACCATTTTTTGGCATTGCGGAAAGCACTGCTAGATCAGCCATAGCTACTTGGACGGAGAGGAAAACCTACACGTGCTGGGCAGACACACCGCGTCTCTCTCACTCACAAAAAATAAGCAGATCCTGGAATGGAGTAGAACAAATCTTCGTATTCTGACCGGACTGCTTACAGGTCATTGTAGACTAAATTACCACATAAAGAAGATGAGTCTGGTTCAGATCTCGGACTGTAGGTTCTGTAATTTGGAGGACGAAACTGCGGAGCACATACTTTGCTCATGCCCAGCCTTGGGCAGGGTAAGGTACCTATCATATATTCGGTTTTAGTACCTTAGAACCGAAGGATTTCAAAAAAGTATAACCAAGTACAACTATAGACTTCGTCAGAAGCACAAGCTTGTGGGGGTGAATTGTAGGCTCCACTCACATAGAACCTAACTACAGGTTTTTTACTATGTTCACAATAAATTTCATGTGATGCTTCGGACAATATTCAAAAATTCCCAAATGGCACTTTGCAATGTATCATATAACAGCTCCAAGCCGTACAATGGTCGTGATTGCTAAAATATTGATTAAAGCGAGAATAATAAAATTACGATAGAAATTTTAAGAATGTTTAAAACAATCGGCACACAATTAAGTCATGCGTGATCTTTTATTGGTCACAAATCACTGCTTTTCATTATAGAAATGCATATTGTTGAAAGTAAACGGCCTAAAAATATCTCTATACAGTTATTAATGCCCGTGGCACACGTGTTTTGCCAACTAAAAATTTTTACTTTCACATTCTTGCATACTATAAAATTGACTCTGTATATTGGGTTCGCGAAATTTTTCCGAACAATTTAAAAATAGTTTTCATTGCATGAAATAGTTGATAATTTTGAAGATAAATCCAGTATTTCTAAGGAATAGTGAAGAGCCTTGTGAATAGTGTCAAAAAATCTAAAATGGATCACTCTATAAGACATACTAGAAGCACAACCCCTTCGAAAGAATCTAAGGATATTCAAATAATGAAAAAACTACTCAGAAAAATAAAAAAGTATGACAGAAACGTACTTATCACCTTGTTAATAGTTTCAATATCCGGCAAACATGTCAAAAGTGTCACAAACTTAATTGTTTTCCACTGTAATCTCCTCATCGAAGTCATCCACAGTATGACAAACGAAATATCTTACACGGCTTACTGTGATTGAGTTTTCAGACCCAACCTTAATACGGTAAATCCTCTTAGGGATTAGAGAAGTCATTTTGTATTTCCTTTTACAGCGACCATGTTCTTACCTTTAAGATTGGTCATATTCCTTATAAAAACCACCCCCGGTTGTCTCATATGAATTCTTAATAAAATAGATAAGCTTCGGAACACGGAATAGAAGAAAGAATGAATGGAAGGATTTTTCGAATTTTAATATAAAATGAATTTTTGGAAAATAGTTGATTCAATCGATAAAGATCTACTGTTTTGAAAATTATTTATCCATCCTTTAAAATTATATGGTATAGTGTATTTTCATCATATTGATAGCTGAAGAGCTCATTATAAATTCAAAAACGAGTCTGAAACACTTCAGGGTGTTTAGAAAAATTAAACAGAATTGTATTGACTTCTTCATGTGAATAAGACTAGAACGTTCTATCTATCATATTAGTCGAGTTATGAGTGTCTTTAGTTTTGAAAAGTGGATTTTCGAAAATTTCATGACTCCATTTGGAGGCGAACAAATGATTTTATACAAAAACGGACTGTGCCAGTCAATTTATCGTCCCAAAAAACCCCCGGTGACGAATTTTGAGCATTTTTTATGCCGAAAGCATTTTTTTGTCAAACATTTTGAAGCAAGGGTTGGTTAGATATAGAAATATTTAATATAAACTGGTTCCGCTAACTTCCCCATTTGAGAAAATTATTTAAACGGTAGATTTAATTTTCCAAAAATGTTATATTTTCCAGAATAATTTTAAACAAACTGAAAAATGTTCAAAGAAGAGACTTTGCATCAGCTGCATTTTGAAAAAATCGAAGATAAAACTTAAAATTATACTGAAAGGCTGGCGAATTTCATAAAATGTCCATTGTCCCAATGATGTATCACCTAGTATAGGATATAAATTTGTTGTTCGATTTTATTTTCGACGGCATGAGGTATTAATTCACTGATGATGGATAATGACAGTTTCCAACACCATCAATTACCAACATAACAATAAGATCGTATCTGGAGAAATGCTTTTCAGTTGAATAGTGATAGGAATTTCAGATATTTCGTTAAATAGATCAATGGTGAGCTTAAAACCAACAGTGTAAAAATTAGCTCCGTAAGAAAACTCATTTTATGGGAGATTACAAGCGAAATTAAAATAAAAGAGTGTAGAAAGTCCCAAAGAAATATTGGCCACGCAAACTGACAAAATATTCTAAATTTCAACATACTTTTTAACGCTTCAACTTGAAAAAAAACTTTTTTCCGCAAACGTCAAAAAAAGTAGACATTATTAACGTCAATTCATGATGTTGAAGTATGATTTCACAGACGCCACTTTTTTGTACGGCCGTGAGCGGACAAAAAAGTACTTTTTTTGTACGATGACGGCCGTACAAAAAAGTAGAATTTTCAACAGGGAAAATAATTATTAGTTGAACTTTTAAACTTTATTAACGATAATAATTATTAATAGAAAAATTACAGTTATTTAAGGTTGCACCGCACATATTTAATGATTTATTTATGATTTATTCACCTCCAATTCAAGCGAATTTTGTGCAGAGTTGAAAGAGTTCATCGACAAAATTTCCCGTGACTCCTTACTTGTTGTTGCTTCTGTTACATCAACGTCGACATAATTTCGCTCATGAGAAGCTGCATTCAGGTACAGTGAAGAAGAATTCGACATCAAGATTTTTGTTTTTTATTAGACAAAGAGTCTTCAATGTATCCTTCAGCGACAGTGCTCGACCTCCAACCTCCATGCCGTTTCAAACAAGTAATATCAGCTCCTCCATCCACAAGCAAAGTAGCTGAAGTTCTTCTTAACGCATGGCCGGTGTAATCTTTTGAATTCGGTAGTTTTAAATAAGTTGCTACTGTTTTGGGTACGTTACTAATTGTATGAATTCCCATGACCATACGATAACATTTTCCCTTTTGAAATTTCAAAAAAAAGCGTCGGCTTTCCATAGCTTGTGGACGTAAAGAAGTATTTTTTCTGTAAAGATTTATATATTTTTCTCCAATAATTGTGAACGATCGTGGCTTTTTAGATTTACTATCGGGAATCTTTATATGAATAACAGATCCTAAATCTTTTATATCGTCTATTGTCATGTTCACCATTTCACAACCTAAAAGTAGTATGTATTTAAAAACTTGATTGTATTTATGCAGGTTAGAATATTATAACTAACCTTAATTCCTAGATATTGCTCATTAGGTGCATTATTTAAAAAATATTCTAACTGGTCTTTTGTGAATACCTGTGACTTTTTGGGAGTATACCCTTCATTCTGCTTCTTCAGATAAGTACGTAGTTTCATATATTTGCTAATATCTAAAACATGTTTAATATTCAGTAATGATTTTATCATGGAATACTGAGACCACATTGTTGAACTCTTCATTTTTAATTTAGTTGTCATTTCAAAAAAATAAGCTAGTAGCACATTTTCCGAATAGTTTGAAATGATTTTATCATTGCACCATGTGAGAAATCTTTCGTAAGCATGATTATAAACTCTACTTGACTTAGTTGGAATTAAATCATTCGTAGCTGCCTTAGCAATGTCAACAACGTCGGGCGGTGTACAGTTGGGTTCTGAATCCGACATAATATAATCTAAAAGAAAATTTCAGTACACTTTACTACAACAAACGAAATTTTGATGCTCAAGTACTTACCAAAAATGCACAGTCCAATTGTTGCTTTAAATCACTTACAATATTTCTGACATTATAAAATATTATTGAACTGTCAAATTTGTTTTTGACTTGGCAATCACAAAACCAGTAACCACTGAAATGTTGTGCGCAGTTTTATAATTATTATTCTCTGAATTTATCAACTTCGTTGCAATCGTTTTGAATATTTATTTAAATATTAATTAGTTCTATAGACTGGATGCGGTTTGCGGAAAAAATAGCATGTTTCATTCGGAGCAAAAGCACTTTTTGTGGCTCGTCTGAAATTGTCGGCCACACTAACGTCCGGCAATTAAACATTCAGACTCGCCACAAAAAGTTATATTTTTACTCCCAATAAAACAATATAGGTACTATTATTCACAACCATATATATGGAATTCTGTCATTACTAACGTTATTGAAGGTTAGAAAGTGTCACATTACACACCTCTACTTCCCGCCTTCATCGATCACTTCCCGCCCTGACCTCCCACCTCAGTGTGTAATATACTATGTCATAATTTTGATGTCTACAATTTTTTTGTGCGACTCAAATGCTCTACGTTGTGCTTGCAAGCTGCGTCGTAAGCTCCAGCCCCAATACTATTTTTTTTCCTTCTCCATTATTTTCGATAAAGTAAGAATAAATTCATTTTACTAAAACCGTTAAAAAATATCGAATAGTAAACAACTCGACACGTAACTAAGAAATCCATAAAATTATGGTCAATTTCGTCGAGCCAGTCTACAGATAAGACCTATAAATCGACTCGGAATCTGTCCCTTGCGATTCATTCTCTTTGACCCGGAAAATAAAATATCCCTAAAGGTTGGAAGATTGCTAGCAGCAAGGATTTGACTCGGAAGAATTTATTTTTCGAAAAGAACCAAATAAAAGGCCACAAATTTAAACTAGTAGGGGCGAGTAGAATAAAAAAAAATAACAAAAAGCAAAAAAATAGATTTAAATACCTCAACGGGCTGAAGAACTTATGGAACGTCAATCAAATATCCCTGACCACTCATAGGTTGTACCAAAATATTGTAAGGGTTCAAATAACAATTTTTTCAACCTTATTTTGGAGGAGATACAGGGTGGTCCTTGAGTAATTGTACATAGAAAAACAAAAACAGTACAATCTTCACTTCAAAATATTGCGATTTAAATCAACTAGCCTTGACAGCTGCACGAGCTGCTTGGCTGTCAGTTAGTATGTTTATCCTATGAGTGTCATATGTCTATATTTGTTAATTCTGACACATTCTAGAATAGCATAAATCTCTGCCTGAAATACAGAGGTATGTTCTCCTAGTGAAAAGGAGCATCTTGTGTTTCTCATTCCACTATACACACCTGCTCCTGTCCCTTCCCCAGTCTGTGTACCAGGTCTCTCCTCGGGGAAGCTTCAGTCTGCTTGTGCGCATACGTCGAAAAGCGTTAAAGTTATTGTAAAAAAACGAAAATAAAATTTTCATGTTCAACACCCTGTATCTCTCTTGATATCAACATTTTATTAAAGCTAGTTGATTTAAATCGCAATATTTTGAAGTGAAGATTGTACTGTACTTCTATATACAATTACTTAAGGACCACCCTGTATATTATAATTTCACTAAAAAAAATCTAGTTTTGTCAAATTTGGATACGACTTATCAATGTAGCATTTTGAACGATTCTTTTTCGTTTCTGCAGATTAAGTCTTAAGTTAAATCTCGTATTTTGTCGTCAGTTAATATATTCGGATAACATTGAAACACTTTATAGATACGATGGAATTACGTGCAGTATTTGTCGCTGCAGGCATTACAGCGACTCAGACGGGAACATTGCAGGTGCAAACAATATACAAGCATTATTGCACTTTACTGCGTTAAAACTATCATTATACACTAAAAAAAGTGATAAATTTTCGTACTATTACAAATTAAAATTATCCATGCACATGGTGAGTATGTTTTTGTTGAATAGTATGACCCGCATGGTAAGACAGCATTTGACTATAGTACGAATAAACGTTCCTGAAGAGCGCGAATATTAAACAAAAGTAATTAGTCTATTTTTTTAAACTTTTTAAATTATAAAAATAAAGGATTTAAATTGCAATCTTTCACGTGCGCCGTGAAAACATTTCTGACATCCGCTATCCTAATTCCATCAATGCCATTAAAGAAATTCTCTTCATTCGTTTCAATCCTTCATCACCATTTGGGCCACCGAGTGGCGCTTGATTGATGTAAATAAAAATAAATTCGCAAGTTCAATCTGGGCATTTCAAAAATTTCATGGTCAACGATCTTTGAAAGATTTGTTTCTTAGAGACAATTTTGCCAAAGGCGTGCGTAACAGATTAGAGATTATAGATTCCGTGACTTCTGTCATAACAGGACTATGTTTCCAAGCCTCCCAGAAAGGTATTTCATTCCCCCTCTTTGCTACTTCATCTGCGTTTTCATTTCCTTCCATGCCAGTGTGTCCTGGAATCCATAGTAAGGTGACATATTGTTCTCGACTAGTTCATTGAGTTTGTCTAGGCGTTCCCACACCATTTTGGAACTGATTACACAAGAGCTCAGTGCTTTAATGGCTGCTTGACTATACGACATTATGATAATCCTTTTTCTTCTGTATCCTTTATCTATATTGAACTGGGCGCACTTTCTTATGGCGTGGATTTCCGCTTGAAAGATACTTGGGGTTTATCCCAAGCTTTCAGAGTGTTTGGTTCCTGGCCCGAACACTCCTATCCCAGTTCCTTCTATTGCTTTTGAGCCGTCTGTGTAGTGGTGGAGGATAGATAGATAGCTCTGTCACAAGATGAAGGGAGAAAGAGAGCTTTCTTGGGAAGATCTGGTGATTTTTGGGTTGAAAAAAGTGGAAAACAGATGTTGTTATAGAAGATCTACTAAGCTAAGATTTGGATGTATTGTAACATTATATTTGGCCACTATCATTGGAATATTTAAATATCTACCGGACGGCGAGTAGCCAGTCCTTTTTCCTTACCTACATGTGATTCTCGTCGAGAACCTGTAGCAGTGATCACCGCTGAAAAAGGCAAATTTTTACATTTAATGTGCGACGGATAATCTCCGTAGGTGAGGATCAGTATACACTGATATTGGTCAAATATTGCAATTCTTCTCTCCTATAGAGAGAGAAATTAAGAACACACTACCAATATGTAAATTCTTTCTCGAAGCGGAGCATGTGAACAGGAAAGGGATATGCAACGTATGTAAAAATAAGCATTCTTTTTCCTGTGAACCATGAACCGATAAGGTTAATTTTAATTTCTTGTGACAGGTTTACCTCAAACTTTTTTTCTAAAGTGCATTCAATGTTAATGCACTTTGTACCTACCACTTTGTACATAATGTTTCAAATGACAACTTTGCAACTTGATATAAGTTTCGA
>CAJUYI010008656.1:0-10742 GCA_910591695.1 Galerucella pusilla
AGAACATGAGGTTTCATTTATGTGAAAATAAGTTGTGTCTTATCGCTGTGGGATCTTACTCTAATCTATGATTTCCATTTCTTGTTGTAGTAGTTATGGACCAATAACCAATATTTATAATTTCAAAGTGCACTAATGAAAAAAAATAGCGTAAAGTATTCGTGGATAACTGGTCTTTCAAACACTTGCTCTATATTAAAGACCTTAATATCCACTTGTACTTTAATATACTATAGTTTGATAGAGATAAGTTTGAATACTGGAAAAAATACACGTCAAACCTATAATCCGCTTATTGAACCATTTATTCATTCAAAGCTCCCTAACTTTGTGGCCCATTCACTAAATTGAACGGTTTTGTGGAAAGCAATGTAAAAAAGTAGTAACATTTGTGGCACAAATTTTAAGGAGCTCTGCTTAACCTCTTAATAACATGCTTCAATGATGTAGAAGGTTCGTATTAAGGTAAATTACAAATTCTCACCATTCGAGACTTTAGATAACAATTTCAGAAACGAAGCAAGTAATTTGTTCGTAAGCGAAGTTGATAAACACGAACAAGACTTGTAATTAATAAAATACAATTTTACTGGTATGGTGCATGCATACAAGTACGAATGCAAATAGAGCTGACCTAGTTTACTTTCACAGTACAAGAAAAATAGGTTCAATTTTTTCAGAATATTATGCAATATGTTGAAGAAGCTTTCGATCACAAATTTTTGTTTTTCTACTGTATTAGCTACAAGAAATTATTCCTTCATTCGATAAATAGGGTTTTCTCGCTCTCTGAGGAAAATTTTTTATCAACTTTCAAAAATGCAGCAATCATGGTTGGCCATTTGGGCCATTATCGTCTAGTTGCGTTTTGTGATTAGTCAGGCGATTGTCAGTGAAAACCGACCTTAGGAACAATGTTTCATTATATGTATGACAAAATGGAACAAGGAATTTCCATAAACTCACTAGACATACATATGCCGAATTATTATCCCAGATAAAACGTACCGAACTTTTATAGCTCTATAAATATAAATTAATCCAGATCCATTTGGTAACAATTTTGTAATCTGATTACAGGAAGCTATTCAGCTCGCGAAAGTTCGTTAAGTTTCCTATATTTCATCTAATTAAACGTAAATTAATCTACTTGTAAAGAGGTTAAAGTAAGCTTTCAGAGCATGCAGATTGATGCTTTAACACCGTGTTTGTTCATTATCCTTTATCCCCAATTTACAAGAGTTTCCGAATTTTCAGAAAATATCAAGCTTTTGATCCTCAATACCCCTCATTTTCCACAAAATTTTAATAATGTTATATCAGTGATTTGATTCAACTTTCAATACAAGAGTATGTACGTGTTTTATTTTGGAAGAATATCGTAATGTGAATGATTCTCTTCTTAACAGACCAGTGGAAATTTGTGCATTTTCCTACTGTCAAATGTGGTATATAGGGCATTGCCATTTTCTCCGAAACTGGAAATTGTGTGGATACTATGTCTACATTTCACGAGGACGTAGTGTTAAAGATAAATTTCCCTAAACCACTCCAATTTTCGTTAATCTGATGAATATCTCAAACAATGTTTTCATTGAACTACTCTATCGCATAGAGAAAAGGGGATAATATTCTCGTTAAAGTAAAGAAGCATCAAAAAAACTTGCCGAAATAATTATTTTTACAGTGGCGTAGCTTCTAGAGTATTATAGCATTGACTAAAAAATAGGAAAGATACGCAAAGGCTATGTTAAAAGGCGTGAATATGTCTATCGCGCACTGTTGTCTCACTCATCTTACTTCTCGCACCGCACCGTCCACAAACTAGCCGGCTGTACTAGTACGCCAGGCCGACGGAAGAAATATCAACTACAATCTGGAAACTCTTCAGTCGCTTTGATAGTAATTTCGACTCCGTGCCAGTGTAGTCCAGATTTTAATTATTTTTGGGAGTACCGTCTGTTATAACGTGTTTTATTCCACGTACTTATCATATATTGGTTTATAGGTTTTTCGAATATTTTTTCGTAAGATTTGTTGTGTTAGCCACAGTAGACAATGAGTACGTCACATCACCAATGTGTTTATTTGGATTGTTCAAACAACGACAGGTTGAACAAAGACATTAGTTATTTTAGATTCCACATCTACATTAGAAGAATGTTCTAATGCTTATGTAGCCGGTTATTTAGTGCATAAGGTTTATCAGAAATTTGGGTGTAATTTTTGCGCATCTAAATATCAAAAAGAAGACGGACCAAACATAAGCCGTAATGAATTATTGGTTTTTTTCAAAGATTACGGTTGTGCAGGAAACACGGTACCTAACTTTTCTTAAAACACCTTCTGAAAAATTTATCAATATAGTACGTAATTTGTTGGTAAGTTTCAATGTTGCATTTGACCAATACAAAGCTGCCCCTGATGTTTCAAAGAATATCAGGCATTATCTGCAAAACTCGGTTGATAGGGGTGAAATACTTGAGAATCCATCTTGTGCTTATCACAAAGATTTTATCTTAAGCTTATTCATTAAAATGAAAATGTTTCGGCATTTAAAATGGGAAACGGCCAAACAAGAAACAAATTCTAGCAAAAAAAAAATAAATAAAATAAACCACATAGAAAAGTGTCGATATTATCAAAGTCCAAATAAAATATTTTATCTACGACCACCTTCAAAATTAGTCATTCACGAATCAAAATGAATGTGTGAAATAATAAATTATACATACGTTGAAAAGCGTGCGTAAAACAACAACGATTTTTATATGGGACTTTCATTATTACACCCAAAAGCGTAAGTAAATGACCAATGCTTTTTAAATAGGGTTTTCATTTTAACATTCTTTTTTCGCTACGTAATCATCGAGTTGCCTTGAATTTAATCGTTTGTTGTATAAACTTTTGTGATGTCAGTAAATTTGACAGAAGTGTCAGACATAGTGAAAAATATTTTCTGTTATATTTGAAATTTTAATTACACCTATTTTGAATAGAAGAATCTCGAGAAGAACGCTTTTCTTCGGATTGCATACCACCTGAAACTAGAATTCGTTGTGTATATATTTGTTTATAGAAAATTTATTTTCAAATATTTCAACTCTTTCGGAGCACATCTTTTTAATTTTTTCTACATGTGGTCGTAGTTAAAGTTTTGTATGACACTTGTGCGGGAAGTACTTTTGCGCACTCGTTGCGAAAGAGGCACTGGCCACGATCGTGCCTCGCAACTCGTGCGCAAAAATATAACTTCACGCACTCGTATCATAAATAACTATTTCTTCCTATTGTGAGTTCAAAAAACTCCATAAATGGGAATCCATTTTAAAGCCTAGAAACCTAAATATTGGAGAGTTATTGGAACTTTTATAAGGTCAAGCAGTAATAGTGCTGTCCTTATAGTGACATATACGCATGCGCATTTGATGTTTTGAATAAAGGAAACATTATTAAGGTTAGTGCTTGTCCTTATTTGTGCGCGATTACTGCAGTGCACTATCCCGACTTTATTTCATGTTTCATATTTATATGTCACAATTTGTAGGTGATCTGTGTCATATGTGACACCTATCTTAATATAATGTCATTATAGAGTTTCATGTTTCAATAACTCCAAATTTCAAGTCTGTTTTAAGGTCGAGCACTATTTTTTCAAGGTCATCACAATTACTGCAAGGCAGTAAATTCGTGTTTCCAATAACTCTCTAATATGGCTTCATTCTATCTCCGTACAAATTATTGTTCGTGAAAAATTTTTTTTTCCAATGTTTTGTGGAATTTGGTGAATATAGGCACACACGCAGGATTAACATTTTTTAATTGAGTAATTGAAATATTGAAATTGTCTTCAACAGAGTGGTTGTTTAGTTAAACTAGCGGTCCCGACAGACGTTCTCCTGTCTTGTCTTACCATATTATACCAATTTTGACTATTTTTATTTAAAAATAGGGGACCCGACAGACGTTGTCCTGTTGAGTCAACATATAATATCTCATGAACATTGCTTTTCATATATCGGCTATATTGTGTTATGTCTATCTTAATTGTTATAATACAATTTCATCTAAATCGGCCTACCCGTTTAGGAGTTGTTCAGTACGAACCCGATTGCAGCGCCACCTACCGGAACCAAAAGTATCCTATGCCTGTGTCTCGGTTCTAAGCTACGTCCATACCAATTTTCAGCCAAATCGGTCCAGCCGTTCTTGAGTTATAAATAGTGTAACTAACATAACTCTTTTATTATATAATATATAGATTAATTATTAACCATATTGGTTTAAATGAAATATTGATTCATTCAATTATTTTCTGTTATTAAATACATCTTGGGCGTTAATGTCTGTAGTAGAGTGACCTGAGAAAAACTAAGTCAGTGTCAGGTTGACAGCTAGAATGTACTTTAGTAAAAACCAGAAATAAAAATATTTTTAAAGAACAAACTGAATATTACTACAATGTCCCCTTAGAGTACTTCGCTATTTATCTATTTTATCGTTAAAATTAAGTGTTTTTACATGTTTACTTAGGTTCGCGTCTGCAAAAAATTATTAACCAACTTTTCTCATTTTATTTATTAAAAATTATGCACATAATGAATTAATGGCAAGTTTCGTAACTCTGCAGACACGAGAATCTTTGTAAAGTACGCTACTGATCTTCCGTGCGTTTATTGAACGAGAGAGCAGTGCCACGACCTACACCCAACGGAGATATCGAAGCGACTGAAATCTCAAAGCCATATTCAGAGGTGCTGCCATCTACATGTCGTAGCCCTAGGAGGACACGTTTCGCTCGTATGCGTTGCGTATCTTTGCTATTTTTTAGTCAATGATTATAGGTAGATTCCCGAAACAAATAGCAAAAACACCAGAAAACAACCAGACGGCGTTATGTAACACATAGTAGTGTAGTGTTTTTCAGGTCGAGACTAGCGGCGAGTTCTGGAAGCTTGGTGAGTCAACACAAATTTTCGGTTGCGTGACGTTCAATATTTTTTTCAAGACAGACACTTAGATATACATTTAATTCTTCATTTTACTTTTTATAACAAAGTGATTAACAAAACTAAAACCAGGTAAAATAATAAGTTTGACATAAACGACAAATTAAAAATCAACGAAACGTTGTTACCATAGTAACGAAATCAAGGTACGAAGTCAGGGAAGTTTTTGGGGAGTATACTGACATTTGAATATTTCGAATATATATATTTGTATGGCTGTAGTTTACCAAATGACTGAAAAATGAAGAAATTCCTCAAAATTCTGCATAAATATTTAATAAAAAGAAACGTATGTTTCAATAATTTTTTATGGCCCTGGTATAAGCCTCATCAAATGAATATCAAATGATAATAATTAATTTGTTGATATGTATTTAATCATAAATCTTTCTTCATATTAACTTTTGGGTTCATTTTCTCATGCTAGTAGAAAAATAGTGTACCTAACACGTGCGGGAAGTGACTTTTCCGCACGCGATTGCTGGCCGAACTCCGCTTATGCAATAGCGTGCGGAAAAGTATCACTTTCCGCACTAGTTAGGTAAACTACTATTGCCAGTCCCTGACGTCCATTTTCCGGTCTTGATCGGCATAACGTTATTTTCTGGACGAAAAATTGTCCAGAATGTGTATACTTTCCGGCCGGTCTTGAAAAAATGATTTTTTCTGGAAAATGTCGAAACAAATGCTATAACTCTATCTAGTTCACAAACAAAGAAGAAATATGACTTATTAAGCTTCCAAAACCGCGAACTGATATCTCTTGATGGCTCACCCAGTATAATTTGTTGGAGAAATTTATGTTGCTCAAATTGATTTGAAAATGTAATAACAAGTGAAAACGCATTACAAATAGTGATTTTCCTAACAAGTGCGGAAAGTGATACTTTCCCGCACGCGACTGCAGTTGACCGAACGATCGTAGCGCACTAGTGCGGGAAAGTGGGTTAAAACGCACGGTCGTAGAAAAAATATTTATTGATATTACATAACTTCAATATTCAGAAGTTTTTGAAACACGTCCAGCTACACATTATAGGTATGGATAAATATGAAAGATAAAATCCAGGGTATTTTTTTTGCTGAAATTGAAGCCAGTGTTAAAATCGACTGGATATCTGCATACCAAATCGAATGATGGTGAGCATTTTGAGCATATAAAATGATTATGTACAGGGTGCGTTTTGTGAATCTGACATAACTAGGAGACAATAACAGAAATGAAGCGGTGGCTTGCCAAGATATCCTAGACTTATTGGCCTCCGATGCGTTTAGAATTCAGCTAAAACGTTAATTTAAATATCAAGATTTACGCTCTGGGGGTGTGTACATTGTTTTAATAAATTAATGTAGATGTTCGCTATGATAAAAGTACTGAAAAATCTTATAATTTAAATGGTAGACATTAAGGGTCGGTTTTACAAGAGATATTTATACTAGTTAGGTAGAGTTCTTGGACTAAGAATTGCTATACCGATGTAAAAAAGCATCGTAAACCAACTAGTTTTATTCTAGTTATAAATTCTGGTATAACTTTATTCCCAGAATAACTATACCTAGTATAAATCTCTCTTGTAAAACCGACCCTAAATGTCATTTTTGTCAGAAAAACCACTTTTTGTTGGCCACACTGACCTTAGACTGAACTCCTCTATTAAAAGATATGTTGTGAGAATTCCAATTATTATATATTGTGATTGATAGATTGCACCACCCAGCGGAAAATCATGGACTCGAAAACGTTTTCAATAGTTCTTTTATGGCCGATTTCGACATGAGAATATCATCCTCAAATTCTAAGATAAATGTTTTCCGAGATACGGCTGGTCACCACTCTATATATATACGTTGTAATTGAATATTTCCAGCTTTTGTTCAAAGCATCGCTTGATATGCGACCACCAACACAAAATCTACACCAAATCATATTTTAAAATTGAGTCACTACAAAATATTACAGTCACGACACCCGAAACCTTATCGCTGTTGTATAATGACTCCATATTGGAAAATATCGTTTGGTTCTCAAGCAACAATGTCTAAAGTTTTCCTTGAAGCAGAAATCAATATCTGATTATTCTTTGACGCTTGCTAAAAATAATGAGATACCATATATCTCTACTGGAGGCAAAAATATTTGCATCTTGGAAGTGGGAACTGGTGAACAAGATTAAAGAGTCCCGGCATCCAGAATATATATACATCAGTATCACCAAGTCAATGTTACTATGTTACGGTGAACAAAAGAGTGGATAACGTAATAAATGGAAGTTGAGTTTAAGACACAAAACATATAGGGCGGCTCTAGTCATGTCAAATGGGAACAATATTTAACACATGACAGTTGAGAAAATACTTAGCTTATAATTTACTTACTTTGAATATTACAGTTTTATATTTCTCTTTGTTACTGAATGGTATATCGTGTCTCATGGGCAGAGCATGAGCATCAGCAGCCCAGGACTCTTACATACACGAGCAAGCTCACCGAAGCCCGGTGCTGTTGATGGTCAAGGGCTTGTAAGCGTTTCTTGCATGTGTGACACACAATTGTTTATACACCAAGGTCACAGATTATAAAGAGAACGGTAAAACATCAAACGATTTTCAGCTCCGTTGTCAATGACCTTGCACCTTTAACTCGGTATGGCCACGATGTTGCCAGCTTAAAATATTTTCTGAATTTCTCACCAAATTGTTGACTAGGGAACAATGACAATCTCTAGTGCCGGATCTAGTTTTTTTGGAAGCTTCCACTAAATCTTTAAAACTGCGCCATGAATTGAAACAATAATCATAATCGAATATATACCTATTTATGTATTTATTAAATACCTATATGTACATTTCTGATTTGTTATAAATAGTCATTACTCTTGGGAGATTAATTAATAAATACATTTTTAGATAACAATAATTTCAAAAATCAACCAAATTTTAAAGTACAAATAATTCTTAATTTATTTATTATCAAAGGGAATACAATATACACCTATGCATTTTGATAATAATTTGTAGCACCAAAGTTAATATCAAAAACTTTAAAATGTCTTTCATCATAGGCCGGGATATTAAATTAAATACTCTCATCCCTTGGAAATCGGAAGATCTTCATTTTTATTTTCGAATAATAGTTGTTTGTTTTACTTGGCATAAAAAGCACGCGAAGCCGGAGTGCTCAAAATAGAGCAAGTGCTTTAAAGACTAGTTATCTACGAATACTTTACGCTATTTTTTTTATTGGTGCACTTTGAAATTATAAATACTGGTATCTATCAGTATCTATCACTACTACAACAACAAGAAATGGAAATAAGAACTAATAACGTAAAATGGTTGAATGGCGTTTCCATGGAAATGAGGAAGACATAAACTAATTTGCATTTTGATGGAAGTTCAACCACATTGAGTTCAGAGAATGTTAACAGTATTAATTTAAAAACCATTTCCTCCGATTTGAAAAATCGAAATGTTCATATCTCAAACCATACCAACTGTACTTTCTATTTTCATTTATTAAATTGAAATTATTAAAAATTGTTCGAATGAAGGTTTTGACGTTACAAAGTACTCCTGTCAGATCAATAATAAAATAATTGTTATTCTTAGACTCCGTTTCTCGAGTTGTTGATGTTGCCATGGTAACTTTAAAAAACGCGCGTGTTTTGAAGTTTCATTTAAACACTCTGAGGCGTGCTATAAACAGGTAAAATGGTTCACCAATGAAAAAATTATTAACCACTAATAGAGGAATTCAACTTTTCAGTTGGCTAAAAGAAGCAATAAGAGTCAACTTCACAGCTAGTAGTGGAAAAACAGCATTAATCCTACTGATAATTCATTTAATGAACAATTATTATCTGTTCACTAAAATTCTGTCTACATTCGCAATAATTATTCACTCTAAAAGTTATTTCCACAATGAAATGAAGCGTTATGAACTAAAGTGACATGCTGATAGAGATTTAACACTAACAGTAACAATTAAAAATAATCTGTCGCTGTAAAATTTAATGCCGTTTGTCAGTTTTCAAATACCAGTCATACTGCAGTATTCATATAAATAATTATCCTCTATTGCAAAATGTACCAATATACAATAGACAACAATATTTGATGTGCATTGCAGTTAGTTTGATTGAAAACGATTGAATAAAAATTATCGGAAGTAATTACACAAGTGCATCAAGTGTAATTCGGTAGAATATTTCTCGAGTAGAAGAAATAAAAGTATTATCTTTTTGGGTTTACTTGCGATCACTTTTCCTCAAATAGAACTTAAGGAATCTTGTTCAAATCGCGACATTTCAACGAATTTTGAAATTTGGCATATGTCACACTGACAAATAATAGAAATTTTAACACTCGTTACTATAGTTACGGATCCACAGGGAAATGGCATCTTTTCGATAGTTAGCGACTTCTTATTGCAATAAGATCCCGCTTCATATGGGATTTTTAATACAGGAGGGTAATATTCGGAATAATTGACAATGAGATTGCTGGTGAGTGACGAAAACTTCAACTGAGTGATCAATTGAAATATATACATAATATATATGACTATACATTCCCATGGGAATTGTAGTCACACCCACAAGTGGGTGTCTTGTCGATCCATTTAACATGGGGGATCAGTCCATTGTAGTATTTTTTCCTATTCCTAAATATTGTGATGTGACTTAGTTTTTTCTACGATTTTACGCCACAACTGTCTATCTTTTACTTTATGTCTCGCTTCCTTCACATTCATGATATTTAAATCCGCGTTTACTTGGTCTTCCCATCTTGTTTTAGGTCTTCCCCTAGCTCTGTCCCCAGCTGGTGTCCATTCTGTTATTTTTCTCAGTATTTCATCTCCACTTTTTCTATAAATGTGTCCGTACCATCCCAGTCTGCGTGCTTTTATATATTTTAAAATGTCTTCCCCATTATTTTTTTGTACAATTTCATAATTCATTAGTCTTCTGCATTCTCCTTCTCCCGTTTCAACTAGTCCAATGATTTTCCTCATAATTTTTCTCTCGAATATCCTTAATTTATTTTCTCGTTTTTTGACAGATTTGCTATTTCAGCGCCATAGGTCACCACTGGTGACGGATCGCTGCCTTGTATAATTTAATTTTTGTGTTTTCACTAATTCTCTTATTTTGAAGGTATCGTCTGTATTTGAAGAAAGCTCTAGATCAATAGGAATACAACATAATAAAATTTCCTTCACTGCAATCTCTTAGGTTCTCATATGATTCTCGTATGAAATATCTAAACTTCTCAATACAAAATAAAAATTAAGCAGTGTTTGGTTTTAATAAATTCCGTTGGCATTTTCAAGATAATATGAAATTGACAGTGGTTTATGCCTCTTCGGATGTAACACTATCTGCCACCAGTGTGGCATCGAAGATAAAAAGAATATTACATCATTTGTCAAAAGTGACTACGAAAAGTATTAGTCCTCCGGTATGGGGTGAATTGGAAAATATTTAGGGAAGGGAAGCTAAATGTGTGGTCGTAAAAAAGGGATTCCCGTTTAACGGATTGATTCTCGAAATTGAAATTGCAAAATAACGAATTCACACAGAATAGGATATGTGATATTTATTTAAATGTGGAGTGGGTGAGGGAAGAAAAAGGTTGATTCATCCTTCATGGAGGAAAAAGTGTTATTTTCATTTAAAAACAAAGTTTATTATGTGTAATTGAATAGTTTCTTTATATCTAATAGATTTTGGA
>CAJUYI010008657.1:0-10742 GCA_910591695.1 Galerucella pusilla
CAGTCTCAACCATTTGTCATCTCAAAACAAAGAGTTGTTGCCATATCGTTTACTAAAGCAAGTATCCGAAAAGACCCAGTATGTCCTCATTTCCAAATGGTACAAAAAATATTTTGGCCCAATAGACCTTTGCAACCAATGAGCCTTCTTGCTTGAATCTCAGTTTAAACATGTTTAATGAGAGCTTACTGATATTTTTCCAGGCAGTGGCTTCAGTCCCGTTGCAGGGCTGTTAACGGATACCGGCACGCGGCGCCCTGGCTTTACATAATGCTCTATAGGGTATGGAACGACATATGCATATTATATTTATCCCTTCCTGAAGAGGAAGGATGAATGGGATGATATTTTCCCTTCCCCTTCTTGAAGAACATTAGTATTGAAAATTTGGCAAAAGTTGCTGGGAGCAAGCAGTAAGAGATTTCGAGGTCATTGCGCCGGGGCTAAGGTCTCATCTTTATAAAAATATTGAATCTAGAATAGTATTTTTTATGAAATTCCAATTTTCCAAATCAATTTCGAGGTCTAAAAACCAGGGAAGCAGCTTTGCAAACTCCCACTTGAAACAATGGTCTGTCGTTTTCAAGGTCGTATTAATTTACGACATAAAATACTATCAAATTGAGCAATGAAACAAATTTACGGAAAAGGCCCATTCTACATTCAATTTGGGTTAAAAAATGTGTGGTTGAATCCTGAAATTTTTGCGTCCTGAATAGTCATTAAACTTGCACTAATTACAATTTACCCCATTTAAGTTTTAAGCGGATCTATCGGACGGTTGAGGAAATTCATTGGTCAAACTCTGCAATTTTCACTTTGTCTAAATAGGTGAGAATTATTCCTGTGTCCACTAGGAAAACCTCGAATTGTTTCTACCTCGAGTAGAAGATTGATTAGCGGTTGTGTCCAGCATTGTGCTGACAACGCCAAAAGACATATTAACTGTGTTGAAATGCTTGCACAGTTAAGAAGACGATAGTTACTTTTATATCCGAAATAATGTTCTGAAAATTTCCAGTCGTTTAAAAAATAATTTATACGAAACGGAGAAAAGACAATTTACGTTTCAAGATTTAAAATCAAATTTGAAAAATACTTAGCTCAGCGACCATTGGATGAGTTAAGACGTAAGAATCCTAATTTTAATCCCAATTTTGGGCGACGACCCAGCACTGTAGTGGAACGCGTTCGATGCGATAATTACAGTCAAGCAAGGTCGAACATTGTTAGTACTTGGATGGGTGACGACCATGCCAGGGAAAACCATCGTATGGGGCCCGTACAGCCTGCAGCGGACTAGCATATCACAGCTCGCAGGCATTATACCAATGAGCACGAGGTATAATGTAGATATGCCGTCTTTCGGAGGAGACGTAAAACCGAGGTCCCGAGTCCATGGATGTTGGGCTCGTTAAAGAACGCTACCACTGGTTGGAACACTAGTGGGTTCGCCAAAATTTCCGGTTAGGGGTAGAGTGCTCCCGGCGTCGGTGATTAGCCACAGTCGCAGAAATAGACCGACGTTAAATAACAGAATAAAAAAAAAAAAATCCCAATTTTGCTACCACAGTTTGGTTTACACTTGAAGTCCATTTCTGATGGCGTGGTATTATGGATTTTCATAATAACTACACTTAGGCCGATCTGAAACCCAAAGCCTCAGTTGTGGCACGATTCCAATATTCCTTTTCGGTCATCGTATTAGTATTATTGACGATATTGAGTTTAACAATTTCATTCCAACTAATTTTAAAATGTCACGCTTTGGCAATGGGAATGTTCAAAGTATAAATGCGCTGATCAAAGAAAAAATTCGTAGGTTTACAATCTACATTCACAAATATATTTTATGGATATTCATGGAATGTTGATGCGGAAGAGAATGAGTATTAAATGAACATGGAAGCTCAGAAGAATTTTCGTTGATACTGAAAGATTGGACGGTTAATATGAGTACCTAAGTAAGATGGAACCGATTTTGTAGAAGCAACGATGTAAGACAATGTGGAAAGTTTCGTGTACACTTTCACAGGAAATGTACTATGATGACTATTATATTATGCTTTTCCGTTTAACAATAAATTATTTGAACCAGTTTAAGATGCCTGCTATGCAATCAGGAAGAAATTACTAGCAGTTAATTGTGTCTGAAGTTATATATTGCTATGAGATGAATTTTGCCATACTGTAAAATTAGCGTGAAAAGGAGGAGAGGCAGTTGCTTGTCTGGTGTATTTTTTCCAAATCGAGAAAAATAACGATGAGTCTATAAGAAATCGCAATAATGGGCTCGTTTACTAAAATTTTAAAATCATTTTTAACTGTCGTAAAGCAAAGTACTAGGGATAAAAATATGATTCTGAAAATTTCAGGTAAATAGAATATGTCGTTCTCCTAATACAACCAATTAAACAAAATATTGCGTCTAATAATAAAACATTTTATATGGCCCCTGTTACAGAGGAGAATGTATTTGAACTAATACTGTCCTTAAAAAATACTGCCGCATGGGGAATGGATGGGTTAAATAACAAATTAATTAAAAAATGTGCAGTTTTACTGACAAAACCTTTGACATTCTTACTGAATTTGTCAACTGAAAAAGGCATTTTTCCGCATAAATTAAAACTAGCTAGAGTAGTTCCTATTTATAAAGAAGAAGATCCTAATGATATGAACAACTATAGACCAATCAGTATCTTGTCAACTATCTCCAAAGTTTTTGAGTTGAATATTAAAAATCAGTTGTGTAGTTTTTTCACTAAATTTAATCTTTTATCGTCCTCTCAACATGGTTATACTTCCAAAAAGAGTACAGAGACTGCATTAATAGAGTTCCATAATACAATCACTAGATAATAGAAGGCAAGTAATGGGCCTATTTATTGATTTTTCTAAAGCTTTTGAATGTGTGGATCATAAACTTCTACTTCTTAAACTATCTAGATATGGAGTAAGAGGTGTACCGTTAAGTTTATTAGAGTCATATTTATCAAATAGAAGACAAATTGTTCAAGTGAACAATAGTGTTAGCAGTGAACTAGAAGTTTCACAAGGGGTTCCCCAGGGCTCGATTTTGGGTCCATTTTTATTTTTAGTTTTTGCCAATGACTTAATTACTTCCTTGAACGTTATTCCGAGAATAAACTCAACTTGTTATGCTGATGACAACAATATTTTAATTATTGAAAATAATGCAGATACACTAAAAATATAAACTGAGAGAACATACGATCAAGTTGTAATGTGGTCGGAAAAAAATAATTTGAAATTAAACACCAATAAAACTACTGTGGTGTTATTTAATAATAATGGCCAATTTTTACAAGACCAGTTGTTTGAAAACACTAGTTTTCCTATTACAACTACGGACAACACTAAGATATTAGGAATAACTATAGACCATGGCATAACTTGGAATGTACATATTGACAACCTCTGTATTAAATTAAGAAAAAGTTGCTATAGTCTTAGATTTCTTGCCAACTATTGCAGTGAAAGCACACTTTTAACACTTTATCATGCCAATTTTCACTCTCATTTGAAATATGGCATACTTAATTGGGATACCTGTTCTACCAAGCAAAGAGTTTTTATTATTCAAAAATATGCAATTAGAATTATTGCAAAGCTGCGAATTCGCGATTCATGTAGGGAGTTTTTTAAGAGATTTAGAGTTCTTCTTACACTAGCTGGAGTATATATTTTGGAAGCATGTGCGTATATTCATAAGAATAAGTCAATATACGTTGCCGAGCGTGCTTCTCATAACTATAACACTAGGAATAAGGGTCAATTATTAATACCTAGGCACCGGACGACACTTTTTGAGAAGAATGTGGAGTATCTGGGATGTAAGTTGTATAATACTTTTTTTAATTTCTTGGTCTGGTGGACAAAGTTACAGAGATAAGGCTATAGGTTACTCAGTAACAAATTGCAATTTTTTCAACTGCAGACTGCCCAATTAAAGGAGCTTCTCCAAAAACTATTTATGATGAATGTGTAGTGGAAATTAAATCACCAATGTTGGGAAGAACAAGAAAAACTTATTTTGATGAAGCAGGTAATATAAGTTCCAAATGTTTACACCAGATTCAAATGCACATGCACCTCACTGGTAAAAAAAACGATATTTGTTAGAGCTGATCCGGACTTGGATTAAATAATTTTGAACATTTATAACACCACAAGCTATAAGAACATTATTATCTACTTTTTTGAATACATTTAGATTAATACAAGCGTGTGGTTTTCAATAACCCTCTCAATATGGATTCACAACGTATTTTATTAGGTAATTTATAACGATTCTGATTGGAGAAAAATTAAATCCTGAAAATACACAAACAAAGTATGTTGACTTATCAGTGAATGCTTCGTGTCTTTTTATGCTTTTCTGCCATTGCTTTCGTTTTTTTTGCATCCTTATTAATAGAAATAAATGTTTTGTTAGATGTTTTAATCGTAGTACTTTTACATTCTGGAACCGCACAATATTTCTAGCTTTTTTACTCCCCGGTTCTGGTCCATTGAGTCGAATAGTTTAAATTATTTCCAATCGTTCTTATTTCACAAACATAACGTATAATAAAAAATAATATGCATATAAGCAAGCAAAATACTGTTACTAGCTAAGTAGTCATCTAACCGAAAACCTATCGGCGCGGTATCCGCTCTCTGAACGAGAGATTTCATATTATGCGATGAAGTCACGCCTGAAATTAGGAGAGAAGCGATGTTTAATGTTTAAAATTTTATAGGCGACTTAGGAGTCTCGCTGACGTCTAATTTTTTGCACAGAGCCTCAAAATGATGAACTCTTCCTAATGGTAAAAAAATGTAAATGGGTCCATTCGGTGTTCAGTGAAACGTATCAAGATTGTTCTGAAAGCTGTACAAGTAGTAAATGGTTGTTTTCTTATAGTGACTAAGCTGCCCTGTACGTCTGTTTTATAAACTGATATCAAAACAAGTCTACAGTATTATATCACTAACACAAATGGTACCATAATGTACCTATTGGAAGAAATGGATCAACTAAATTTGCTGCCTAGGCAATTAGCTTGAATCTAAACGACAAAAGGATATCAAATCACTTCAATAGATCAAATAATGCGAATTGGCAAAAAGTGGTGAAGAAGAACAGCAATTGCTGAAAATTACCACTTTCCTTTATCTAGACTTGGATCTACTGGGACACCGCTGTGAATAGCATGCTTGACCCTAACAAAATCACAATCAAGTTCATTAAATGTACCCGAAACTTTCATTCTGCTGCCTTTTAAACATGGCGAACGCGCGTGCATTGAGCGAGTCATTGAGAGGGCTATGTCATAGGGATATTACCACTGAAGTTTTCAAATAACTAATTTCCAGACCGTTGTATAGGACTAGAATCTCCACACCTATGGATCTCAAGGCCACCTGAAGGCAACCATCTAGATTCTCGAAAAAGCACACTTCTACGGAGATTCAACTCTGGTCAGAACACAAACAAGAAAAAAAAAAGGTGATGAAATGGCAGAGGAAGAATAATGGGAGAAGTTGATATTGAAGTAATGAATAAGCCCAAGTGGCTGAGGTGGTGCCGGCGAAGGGCCGTCTCCTTTTAAAAAAAATTGATAAGGGAAGAATAAAAGAATATGGAAATATTCGGTAGTGTGCTATATAAAGAACAAATATCGATCCTAACCTAAGGTTATTTACAGCAAGCTATACCAAATACACATCCTTAACATAACATTGCGGCATACGAACTGAACTAGCTAGCAGAGAAGTCATTTATTTCCACTGTTATTAGTAGAGGTCGCAGCACATAGCTTGTGTTAGTTTTAGTTAGTCCATCATAAATTTCGAATAAACGTACCGACAGGGCACCGATTGGCTAATTAACAATTAACTGTCCTTATACGACGGTTGAAATTACGCAATTATTTCGTCCTCAACTTTACCAAGTCTCGACTAATTACTTACTTCAAGTTAACACCAACACTCACCCACTGCATAATTGTACTCTTGCCCACTCCCGGATATACAATAGGTCCGAAGGGACGTTTTAAAATTTTTTTCCTACGACAACCTCGATAAAGTTCGTTTTATAACCGTATCTTCAATCATAAACAAGCATATTTTGTACAGAATTTCATTTTTGCATCGGCTGCTAGGCACTTTGCTAAGCAACAAATGCGAAATGGAATATTTCGTGTTAGGTTTAGGTTCACTTTAAAATCACAACGACTACGGCTTGTCAAATTATGACGTCCAGAGACAAATTGATGAAATGTCAGCAGATCGTTTCTGTCAAAGTTTTAGTAGGTAACCAGTAATTTCATAGTTGTTTTCTACAAATACATATTTATAGGCTTCTATTTCTGTGTACCTATTAGAAATAGCAATAAAAAAAATTTACATATTTCTTCAATTCATATTTCAATTCTGATAGAAAGCCCATTAGCGGGGAATTCGGAGTAATGAAATATTATCAGTTTATTTCTCTCAAAGTTTTTGCAATGTATGCATGTATTAAACGTGAATGATATGTTGTCATAGAAAAAGTATAGTATGCATCTCGCAACAAAATGGCCTATTTGCACTCGTATGAATTGCAGCACTTGCCTTCGGCTCGTGCTGCGAATTTCATCCTCGTGCAAAATGGGCATCATTTTGTGCTCATTGCATAATATACTATTTTAAATTTATTGATTGCATATACAAGGTGTTGCTAGATTTCAATCGAATCTCAACTTATCCTCTATATTTCATTGTTCAACTATCAATTTTAAGCTTTTTTAGTGTAAACATGTCATTGTGTTTTGAGACAGACAACTTGTTAAAACACTTGAACTAAACATCTGCGAATTACCAACAACTAGACGAACCCAGAACAAAAAGACCACATTCCGTATGAAGTAGGTATGTAATATGTGAGTACGTAAATATATGTATTTGAACAGCACAAATAAGTTTAGCGACCTAAAACTGTTAATGTGTACGAACAAACACCCAAGCCCAAGTTGTACGTCGCGGTTAACATGGCACACCGCCAAATCTTGAAAACAAGAAATTATAGACCGAGATAATCAACAATTTCATACCGTGTGATCTAATATGATTTAACAATTTCACGGAAGATGCATTCATCAGTGAATTAAATGGGTTATCATGGACTTCCACTTGACGAAAATATGATGGAATATTTTTCAATATCCACTTTGTAGTTATCGAATGAATATTAATTGAAAAATACTGCTCGAACCGTTTTTCCGCAGTGCAATTACCTGCCTATGAGCATAGAGGGCGGTAAAAACATCGCTCCGAAGAATTCCAATATCGAAAATCAACCACTTCAAAAAGGAGTTATGAACACTTCAGTGATAAATCGGCGGGTAAACGTAGTGAAATACTTGCGAAATAAGGTTTTTTATGGAATTTATGTTCAGGAATTTGAGGAGCACTCAATAATTAAAGAGTTTATGAAGAATTTATCTACACATAGACAGGTTTAGGGAAAGAATATATTTTGAGAGGATTTGATGGTAGCAAAAACTTTACGGATTCACTTTTATCAATAGGGAGAAATTACTTGCAGCACTTATTAGTGCAAGGGATTCTCCATGCTTGTAATCGCCTTAGTTCTGAGGGAGTCTCAGAGAACATTATTTGGATGTAGAAATTGCTAAAAACGAGCAAATCGAGTAGCAAGACAATTTTATTTCGTCTAGACGCCAATAAAACAAATTCAACTACTGTAAGATATGAGAACAGCACTGGAATAGACGTGACAAAAACTAACGTGCTCTACAACCAACAGTTACCATCCAGAATATGCATCCAATGCGAAAAAGAGCAAATATCACACCTGACTTACCTCTGGCTCCTTCTTCTCCTGTGAATTCTGCAACAATGCCAGACTCACAATTTAGCATATTCGTTCTTGAATGTAACTAGTAGGTTTTGCCTGGCTGTTATCGACTCACCCAAAGACTGTAGATTATATAATGTGTTGTAAATATTTTAACATATGAAACAATTTCTGTATCAGTGGTTGTTGGAATATTGTAGATGGTAGATAGATTTTATGAGGTGGCTTTCGGCATATTTCACTGCGACCTTTTAAGATCTAGATTACATTCTCCCGCATGACTCTTTTTAAAAAGTCTATAAGCGTAGAGACTGAACCTTTCATATAGCTCTCTGCTAATGGCTTTTTTCGCCTGATGCAGAAAACCGCAAATTTGCCAGTCTATCGCACTGATATAGAATGTGTTCTGCCTTCTCTCCTTAGAGGTGACAAAACCTGCACATATCTTCGTCAATCCAATCAGCTTTAAATGCCCATTGAGCTTAGAATGCCCCACTACAGCTTTGACAGTTTTCCTTTCTTTGGCCATCAGATCTGCTGTGAATTTTGGCGAGTGTTCTAATATGAGCTGTTTCGCTTGCCTCTGTCCTAGTGAGCTCCTCCACCATTTCAGAGATTTGTGGCCGACCCACTTCTTTGTTCCCCTTCTTGTTATGGTTTTTGCAACGCCGCAGAAGGGTTCCGGATGTCATATATTGATGAGCCTTGTTTGGCCATTTCATAAGCTTTTTCGTTGCCCTTATGACCCTTGTGTATTTAGGGCCCGCACACAATCCCCTACTAGCTTAGAATTGACCTCTACGGAGTTGAGTGCCCTTAGCGCTGCTTGGCTGCCTATGTTCTATATGGTAGATGGTAGCTGTAGAAGTTCTCATTTCAATAAATCGCAATTTAAACAATAAATAGTATAGACAAATCACTTTTGTGTTGTATGATCCTCATTACAAATTCGCCTCAGAAGAATTTTAATCTGGAAAGATGCTGATTTAACTAGTCAAGTTTTAGTTCAATTACTCCCATTTGGAGATGCTCGATAGCTCAGAGCAAGATTAGAATATCCTCACTGTCTAAGGGCTAGGTTAGGTGTGTGGTGAGTGGGTCTATAAGGCCCACCACTGCGACTCACAAAAATCTATTGTGGCTCACACGTATTCAGATTTCACCAAATAAATTACTTTATTTGGTGAATGACATTTCAGGTCCGAGGGCGAGAGAGAGACCCTGCCAAACATCAGATACCTGATTCAGCCGCGGCGGAGCAGGCACAAATATTATGCTCTGCTGATTCATCATCTTCCAGACAAGGACGGCAAGTCGGATCTTCCGGGCAGAAGTATAATACCCAACAAAAGAAAAAGAAGAATCTCACTTATGGATAATGTAATAACGGTGATGAAGGTCTTGGTTAAGCAGTGACAAGTGTCATCTTACAAAAACTTCCTAATATTTTTTAAAATACGCGTTGGCCTTTGCTGATACACCTTTTTATGAGTGTACTCACAAGTGATACCATGTAATACTTGGATTACACTTATCGACTACTATACCATATATCAAGTAGCTTCGATAACATACAATCAAAGTGCCCATTCAATAAAGATGATTTATCTAAAGGTTGCCCGTTATTACTTTTCCACAAGCATTTTCTTCCAGTATCGTATCGGAGTTGAAAGAAATTCAACGCTAGATGTGAAAAATTGAAATATCAAGACTCAAAGTCTACTTTGAATCTGAACGATCTTACCTCACCAAAAAATGACTTAATTATTTGTACAATATTCCAAAATACGTGACTATCAATTGTGATATATATTGTATCCTTTTTCTTTCATGAAGAACCGATGAGGTAAAGAAGCTTTCAGTGATGGATTGAAGAATTTTGTTTCAGGCTGCATTCTGGAATCGTATTTTTATACTTCCAGTGATAAGTTTTCAAGAATAGTTAGATCGCTTCTTCATTTTGTGATCATTTATAAGGTATTTAAAGATAATGTTACCTCTTCGAAGTGCAAATATACACTAATGCTGGGGAAATTCGAAAATTTTGGATTTATGTTGAATCGAGTACCTAACTGGAAGTGTGAGAGAAAGGAGTGGAAGTAAACGTCAGATCTGACTGTGTGCACACGTAGAGAACCACTGGGCACTTGTAAGATGATACATACATTTTAAATAGATGATAGGTTATCTATATTTCCAATTTGAGATTGAAATTTATTCAGTCCAATACTGTTCAGTTATATTCGACCATCATGCCATAAAAAAAGTGCGTAACAAATAAAAAATATCCACTCCGTCGCTTTGGGATACGTCGTAGGTACATCGTTTTTAAAATTTATATCGGTATAGAAACCTTTCTTACCAACAACACATTTTTCAGTGAGCGTTGATTTAAAGCTATCACATTTTAAACTTTCATAATCAATAGGCCTGATGACTGATTTTGAAAATTTGCTACATGATCATTAACATTTAAACGAAGCAAAACCAGAAAATACATATGTAGGTATATTGAGAAAGTCTTTGCCTACCATAGTACCAAGCAAAATTTCAATGTCAAAATATTTTATTACTCAACATATTCTCCTCTCAATTGGATACATTTATCACAGCGATGTCCTAGACCTTTCAAAAAAATGTTTCTTCCTGCTCTGCAAACCAAACCTCCATAGCTTTTATCACCTACTCGTTTGAAGACAATTTACGACCTTTCAAACTTTTTTTTCAGTTGAGGAAAGAGATGATACTCGGACTGAGCCAAATCTGGTGAATAAGGGGGGTGTTCTAGTAATTCAAACCCTAAATCACGAATTTTTTGCATGGCAACATGAGATTTGTGTGCAGGGTCGTTGTCCTGCAAAAACAAAACACCTTT
>CAJUYI010008658.1:0-10741 GCA_910591695.1 Galerucella pusilla
TTTCCATAAATAATAATTGACCGTAAACAACAAAGTACAGACCTGACGAGAGCTGTCAGTGGGACATTAGAAAAAGACGTAAGACTCTTTGCCGCGACGAAATGTACGTCTGCATCCTATTATGTATGTTGTAATTTCTCCCGATTGATAGGTGGCGCTTGCACTTAATCTAAACATGAACTAATCAAATTTTTTTAATCAAAGATTATGGTTAACGTTTGTAATACATTTAAACGGTTCATTATCGTGATATTTTGATTAGGATTAATCACAGACCTGCCTCTTTTCCATTTCTTCCAATGTAATGTGTTAGAAGGACATTAACAATCGATGACGCACACCAAAAAGGTTATTATTTGAACTCCAACCACAAATTAAGTAGAATATGACATGAGTCCTTCACAGCAATATGGCCGACTTCATCTTGCGCGAATATAGTACCGCCTCTTCTATTGGTTTATCAGTTTAGTATTTAAATATTGTTACGCGATATACAGCTTGTCACAGTCAACCAGCCGTCATTTAATAAACCATAATATTATAGAATTGGGAAAAGTAGAATTCGATAGATGGCGCTCTGAAATGTCAATGTCATCTTAGCAACGAGTAAAACAAATCAGCTGCCGTATAAGCGCTTTGATATTTAAATGGTTTTATTTTGCTGTTTTAGATATTTTCAGTGTGTGTTTTGTAAAACTTTTACTTTTTGTGCTTTAGTATTTTGTGTTGTTAAACTAAATTATGACTCCTATTTTTATTTTTGGAGTAATAAGTATGGTTAATATATGTGAAAAGTTAACAAGCGTTCAATTAACTGTTTAGTTTTAGGTCTGATTTCGTGTTTTTATTTTATTTTTTATATAGTCATATCTACAAAAGTTGCAGGGAAGGTATTGAGTAATATTTTAAATCTTTAATACCGATTTATTTTCTCTTTGATCTGCAATGAAAACAAAGAATAGAATAACATAACCTCTTCCACAATATCTCTTATTATATAAGAATATCACCTCAGAAATGATGACAGTTGAGTTAAATAGAAAAACACAGTTTTAAACTTGTTACTGACACAAAATTAAACAAATAAAGTACGAATTCACGGTAATTACGATGACTAGCATATAATACAAAAACAATGCAAAACGAATTATTTTACTCATTGCGACAGTTACAATTTTTTCCGCCAGAGGTCTCATTGAATTCTACTCCGTCCAATTGGAAAGGTGGACCACTATAAATGAACAATAATTTTAGTAGTGTAAATTGTTGGAGGTTTTTTATAGCTCCATATATCTGTGTCTTATAATACCACATGTCCCACTAATTTTTTTTATTTTTTGCGGTTTTCACTATAGTCTTTTTTTAAGTATTTTCGAGTATTTATTGACAACTTAATCTATCTTCAAAAAAGGATGGAATCCTACAATCTTGTAACGATATAGCGGTTGCTTCTTTAAGGAAAAAGAGAACTTTTATTGACGATTATGGTAAAAGTCTTCTGACTTATGTAGTGACAACCGCAAAAGATACAAATAAAAATTAGTAGCATCCGGTATTACATTTTTAATTTCCCTATAAATATAAATCAAAATCATTGCATCTCACCTGAAAAGTATAGGCTCAAATCGGTAGATATACTCATTCAAAAAAAATTATTAATTATATTATTAAAGTGTGTAAATATTTTTAATTATGTTTAGATGTTAAAAAAAATTATATCCATCACCCATACCAAATTGCTAAGACTTTTTTCAATATTAGACTATTTTTAAATTGACAGAATTGCATTAAAAGTAATTTTAGTATAGTCAAAAGCGCTCTTATCGTGCGGGTTCAAAGGTAACTAACCATATGTATCAAATCAGAAGACACAGAGGTTACCAAAATGTGAGATTACAAATATACCCGGAGAAAATAATGATGGTTGATGTTTCCTGCACACTGGTTGACGAATTTCCACTTTTTCATTCATTCTCGAAATAATCTATTAGATTAAGTACCATTTTGTGCTTGAAGATGCAAAAAGCCGGAAAATTGCTTTTTATTATTCATATTGTCACTTTGAATTGTCAAAGTCACAAAACTGACATTTTAATAAAAACTCCGCTGGTGAAATACTTTCTAGAATCGCTGAAAACTTTTTTCTCCCGTCAAAATTGCATAAGTCTGTCTCATTCATTTTATGGATTTTATTTGGAAGTTATGATTAAACGCAATAGAAGGAAACAAAAACGGTGAGTATGTCTTTGTTGAAACGTATGACCCGCACGATAAAGACTGCATTTGACTATATTGTTTTCGAATGTCTCAGAAGGTTTTTAGTTTCGCAGTAATATCGTGAATAATATTCATATATTTGTATAAATAAGGAGTGTTTTTATTAGACATAAAGCTGTTTTTTTTTATGAAAAATTAATTCAATTCTGTCAAAATAAAATAAAAAATTCACACAGTTTAATACAATTTATAAATAAAGTGTATATAGTAGCCTCTTAGCATTTGTACTGACTTAAAATAGATGTTTTAATAAGTAACGAATTTACTGACAATATAACAAATAAAATCAATCGTATTGTCAACAATCATATACACTCTCATCTTAGACCATGTGTAACATCGACAAACAATTCATTGGAACATTGTATTTTGGAAAATTCTCGAGACTACCTAGCTATCTTTTTCTTTTCTTATTATAAATTTCTTTGTTCACATAAGTCGCAGTTACAGTTACTGTAACAAGGCTCACCCTGTATCTATTCAATGTAAATAAAACACGGGTTTGACATTCGCAAAACGTCACTTTAAACACTTGTTTTGTTTCTAAACGTCACATCAAGTGTATCTTCAATAATTTATATTTAATATTCCGTGATAATTTTGTAGTTCTGTGTCATTTGAATTTTCAATGACACGTCAGTCATTTTCTGTCAAAGCATAGGGCATGTCCACGGCAGTTGACAATACCCCTGTGGTAAAGACACGATGAAAAATTATCAAATAACAAACAACTATTAACCTATATTATATATTATTACATATGCAAGCTCAACAATTAAAATAACTTTTAAAGTACACTGAAGCAAAACCAACTAAACTCAAACACGATCTATCATTATAAATCAGCATAACCTCACTATTAAGTATCAGGTGTTCTGAACGCTTTGTTTATTGTTTTATCACCAGGCTGTTGTCAAAATAGTTTGTGACGTCACGTGGATATGCCCTATAGTAAGCACCTAAGTGTTAAAAACATCTTCAGTCACCTGTGACGTTTTTGACACTTGATACTTAATATACTTTTTCAGTTACTTCTTTCACATTGCAATTTGTATCATCCTATCTCTTTTCAAATGCATTGCTATAATATTTATTTAAAAAGGTGATACCTTCAGCACGAAAAAGAATTGGGGTCAAAGATACTTTTCTTAGAGACCTCCCCAATTAATCTTATCAGGATAGAGATTCTTTTCCTTCGATCTGTTTCAAACATTTGTTGTTTTCTGTTGAGATATTGAGCCCCAGACAATAGAGAACTTGACTAAAATTCTAATAAGCAAAGACGAGCTATAAATCAAAAGAATACTTTGCTAACAACTGACATGAAAAAAGTATATTATACACCAAGGTGGTGAAGACTATTATTATTGACCGCGCACCAAGATTATTTGGCGAGGGGCTGCGCCCCGAGCGGATTAAGGTGTGAGGCTTATAAATATCTTCACCACCATGGTGTATATACAATTTTTTCCACTACTATCCAAATTTAAGACAAAAATTGAAAATAATTCACAAACGCACCACGAGAAGCGTTTACTCTGTCGTCTGAGTGACAAGTACACTGTCAGTTTTCGATATATTATGAACGTACTCGTTATGTCATCAGTCATTTTAGGTTGAGCGCGAATTTTAAACTAATGGCATTTTTATTTGAATAATTTTATCTTGATAGTTAATTTCAAGCAGCAAATATGTCCTGTGTATACAAAATTAAGCTGCACAATTTTTCACAGCTAGTAGTGGAAAAAACTATATTATATTCTTCATCACAAACAACCACTATACCGAAAAATTCAAATTATTCAAAGCTTTTGTTAAAGCTTTGCTATTGATTGTGACGTAAAAGAGTAGTATTTTGTTTACAGTGTTGTTTATTCGAGTAATTTCATTATTTTTTCATACTTTTGGTGCACTTTTTGATTTATTAGACTTTGTGAAATTTTGTTTGTGACTTTAAACAAGTTTTTCCAAGTCTTTTTTTATGTCCATGGTTGTCTAAAGTGATAATACACATGGTCCAATCTTCGGTCTACATAACTATAATAGCATATAAATAAATAAAAATAAATAGGGTAATAATTGTTAACAGTATTATCAAATTTTTTGTACACAAAGAAAAATAGAAATAAGTAGGTACTATCTGAATTTCCTTTTTATTTTGTTTGTGCGTTCTTTATTCGGATAAAATAGGAAGTAAGTATATAGACAGATGTTACTGTCATCGCTTTTGTCGAATTCAATTTATACATCCATTTTCTTTCTTATTTCAGTCCTCTTTGTGTAAAGACATGGCATCGGAATTTCGTCGAGCTGTTTGTTGTCACAATGGTGCAAAATCCGTCAAAAAGAAACGATCCTGCAGTCCACCCATCGTGGATGATTTATTGTATCATCCCTCGGGATCTTACACGTCTTACGGATTTGTTAGTAAAGATATAATCAATTAAATCCATTTTCTAAATGTTATTACATTTTTTGATAAATTAGGTGAAGTTTGGATTGTCAGCTTACAGATTCGTATTGAGTTTAACCATTTCAATGCGCATGCGTAAAATTCACTTTTCAGATGACGTTCTTTCATATATATTATATCTATGGTCTAGTTCAAGGTCAATGACGCCATTTGAATACTTAAAGACCGTTAAATTCTAATTTTTGATATAAATAAAATAGTTATTGTTGTTTTCTCAGAGGTTTAAAGGTAGAAAACGTATAATAAATCCTTCAATGCATAACTTAGTAGATAAATTGGTTTTCTCCTTCAAATTACTGAGAATTTTTCAAGATTATAATTATTATCGCTATAGTGACCTGAAAATTGTAGATAATTAAGAGCAAATTATTCAATGATAGAAGCTCATTTTTAAAATCTTCATCGTATTCCAGTATTTTACATTTCTGTGTGGTATTTGGGAACATTGAGAAGTCTCTTGATTGTTTTTCTATCACATTTTCAAATATTTGACCAAAATTATCACTGAACACATTTTTTCAGATGCAAAAATAGTACAACGACTTTAGCTGCCATGAAAATAATGTGAGACAAAGCTGTGTTCACAGACTATCTTATAAATCACGAATCAAACCACAGATATTAACAGTAGTTCTGTGCTCTCTCACAATCGCTGGGAAGTGTCATACAATATGGGAGAAGTCACAAAATCTAATGTTGGCAATATCATTTTGTGATAAATTTTAATTTAAATTTGAAAATAATGGAAAACCAATAATAATATCTGGTTAATTTTTAACATCAGTATAGGTAATTGACGGCGCTTTTGATATTCTCTCAGCTATATTTATATAATATATATAAAACGTTTAAAAGGATTCCTACTTTATCAATACTATGAAATTTATTCTTGTTATCACCTTTTTCAAATATGTTTTGTTAATATTGTGTTATAAACAATTCTTACATGTATGTAAATGATATTTCTTAATAAAAATATGATTCATTTTCAAGCGATTTTTTCATTTCAACACCTAGCGCGAAAACGATAACAAAAACCAACAAAGTATCGGTAATAAATAGTAAACAATATCCAAAATTATTATTTGGAAAAATGGGAAGCGACATAGCTTATCTATGTATTTTAAAAAAATACCAACTTATTGTGAAAGAGTCAGGTAATATTGAAAAAATGAGGAACGACATGGCTTTTCTAAGTCTATTGAGCACTTAATCGTTTTTGAATTAGAGAACCAGCAGAACGGCGTTCGCAATTCAGCTCTAGATAAAAATTTGTTACACTTCCTGCAAGGCGTAGCACCTCCCTATTACGCAGTAGAAGTTAAGAGACTGCTTAGACAATAATTATCCAAATATAGATGGATTGGAAGGAGAGGTTCCATTGAGTGGCCATCTAGGTCACCAGACTTACCATCACCTGATATTTTTCTGAGGTAAAGCAGCCACAATCGATGATTTACGACGAAGAATTAGCCAAGCATGTGTAATATTAGGTTTGTTCTAACTAAGCGAAATGATGCGTACATGAACGTCACGATCATGCGCATAACAAAATTTCTGTTCCAACAAGTTCCGACAATTCCACGGACTGATAAAAATGCGTTCCAACAAAAACTGGACACGTTCATGGACGTGTCGGCGAACGATCAGTTTCATCAGAGATCTGGATGTAGAACCGTTTGTCCAAACTGTCAGTTGATGTTTTAGGGCGAGTTGTATCAAACACCTAAACTCGGTTTAATGATGACTGATGTGTAGACTGATGTAATTGTTGATAATAAATACATCAATCAGCCACAGTCTAAACATCGGTTATCATTAAACCGAGTTAAAGTGTTTGATACAACTCGCCCTAAAGGTTAGGTAATGGTAAAAAACCATGGAGCTACTATTAAGAGGAGATGACACAGTCGACTATCTTATAATAGGAAAGTGGTATCACATGAGTGACATTGTGATGTAAGCAATATGGCGTCGTCGGCAGAGCCGGACTATTTAAATTTTCAATCAATAAACATATATTCACTAGTGAAATTGATAATATAGAAACACTGTAGGTACCTATTTTGTTGGCTGCCAAGAACCTCTTTTTACAAATATCAACAACATATCTCTTATTGATGGAGTTCTAAGAAATCTACAAACATTAAATATAATATGAAGTTGAATAAAACTTTTTTCGTATTTACACAGTCTCTACTTGTACAACTTCGTGAAGCACAAGAAACCATTATTGTTCAATTATTAAAATAGAAAAAAACGACACTAACAAAAAGAAAATCCAAAAATACCCAATTCACATCCACAAAACAATACTAATGTCAAGTTGACAGAGAAGTGGAAGTAAAATGGCGAAACCGATACCACTTTTATGATAGGCGTAGCGACTCCTCTCAATACTAGCTCCATGTAAAAAACATAAATCTTACATAAATAAAACGTGAACTTATGTCCAACAATGCATAGGGTATGATGTTCATGGATTAATTCACGTACAGGCTCTCGAACGTTTGATTCGTACATAAATAAGGTCACGAACGTTCACGTACTAATCAGAAGGTGGTTGTTGGAACAAACCTATTACTAAAGCAACATTTTATTGTTACACCCTGTAAAATTATGACTAAGACCGTTGGAAAGCACTTTCTATGGAATTCCAACGACGTATCACAAATAGGTTTCCATTTAAATTTTTTTAGGTGGAGCATAGGGGTGCGTTCCCTCATGACATTTTAGTCCTCCCTCTCTACCCTAGAGAGTTATGAAATGTTTTTGATCTCTTTTGATTTCGTTCACGAGCACATTGTAAGTTTCCCCCGTATGTTGTATACCAATAAAAAATTGTCTAATAACGTCCTGTTGAAATTTCAAACGATGTGTCGCCAACACATAGCAACTAATTTTGTGGCTGCCAGCCTGGGTGGGACCACAGATCACCCACAGAGGCTGGACCATAGATAAAACATGGTTGGATCACAGATTATAAAGAGAACAGATACGAATTCCGGTAAAACATCAAACGATTTTCAACTCCGTCTTCAATGAATTACCTTGGACCTTTAACTCGGTATGGCCGCGATGTTACCAGTTTAAAATATTTTCTGAATTTCTTTCCAAATTGCAGTGTTGACTCGGGGACAGTAGCAATTTCAAGTGCCGGATCTAGTTTTTTTGGAAGTTTCCACTAAATCTTTAAAACTGCGCCATGAATTGAAACAATAAACATAATCGTATATATATTTATGTATTTATTTAATACCTATATGTACATTCTTATGATTTGTTATAAATAGTCAATACTCTTGGGAGATTAATTAATAAATACATTTTTAGATAACACAAATAACTACAAAAATCAACCAAATTTCAAAGTACAAATTTTCCTTAATTTATTTATTATCAAAGGGAATACAATATACACCTATGCAAGGAAGAATTTTGATAATAATTTGTAGCACCAGTTAGTATCAAAAACTTTAAAATTTCTTATATCATATTAAATTACATACTCTCATCCTTTGAAAATCGAAAGAACTTCATTTTTCTTTCCGAATAAAATTTATTTGGACAGTCTCTGTTTGAACAGTACACTCCGCCGTGATGTTTATTCATTTTATAAGAATAATAGTCTATACCACTGTATTTTTATAGTTAATATTACCACAACGCACAATCGATTAGTCAAATAACAATTAATATTGCCGATTGAACACCTTCAAACAATGAAGCAAACAAAAATGGCGTTATGAATTTTGAGCACAGATTACAAGTAATTTTGAGCACATTTTGACGATTTGAGCCAAGCCGTCACCGTTATTGTGCATGGTTGCCAAGGATATGGTTTGTGAAAAAAAGTATATATTTATGATATGATTTTTATACATTATAATCTTTTTAATTGTATAATTCTTTTAATAAAATTGATTTAAAACAAGTAACTATCGAATATTTGTATCTGTATAACTATCACACTTGAAAATAATGCTTATAAAATATTTGACCTATGATCGTAAATTGAAGGAAATATTAAGCAAATTGACAACCCTGTTGAGAAATTACGCGAAGCAACCCGAACGGAGTCGACATACGACGATGGACATTCTCTCTCTCTTTTTACTGCTCTGTCAAGCTTTCTTATCTGTTCTCTTTATAATCTGTGGTTGGACTCATAGATAACATAACATAACACGTTGGACTACGGTTGAGTGATTCATCTGGTCACTCCAACGATCCCACGTTTGGTTGAGGTTTTTAATACAGATATTCCCTGTTAAATTCCATTTTTTTGTATGTATATAGGGAAATAAAACAATAGGAGAATTAAACTTAAATTTTACTACCCTAAATCAGACAAAAAGCGTGTACAAATTTATAGTAAAAATAAATTTAAAGTAATATCGTTTATATGCTAGAATGGGTATCTTTTTAAATTTAAACATGATACATGTCGTGTGAATTATACTATGACACAGTGGTTTTTTTAGCAAATATAGAATAACATTGTCATAAAATTGACAATCTAAAAGTTTTTATTTGAAAGTTATTTTTGGAGGTGATCCCAACATCTGGGTTACGCTGTAGGTATTTATCCCAAGTCCTAGTCCAGCAAGAAAAATAACTGTAGGTGTAATAACTTTGTCTCCACTCCTGGCCAGAGGAACTTTCTGAAACACAAAATCATCCATAAACTAAAACTATTAATTCGTGAAAATATATTAGACATTTTGCCGTGTTAATTTTCAAGTTCTACGCCTAAACCTATTTGGCAACTGAAAATAATCAACAAATTAGTAATCACGCAATATGTAAAAGTGTGACTGGCGCTAATTTGTAGACTTATTTTACAAATTTAATTGTGTTGTTTTCTAAGCAAGAAAATATTTGGCATACATACTAAAAGTTATCACATGTATAACTTTTACAAATGGGAATTTCAACCTCCAGAATATATCATTAGAGAATTTTGTCAATACGAACTAAGCAATGTCAAGGTGAATTCCACAGTCAAAGTAGGCATCCAGCCAAAAAGTCCACACTAGAAACGATGGATCTGTACTCACGTGAATTATACGTATCAACAATATTCATACAGAGTTAGGCAAAAGTCCGGAACCGGACAAATATCGAAGAAAATATATCTCATTGCATTTTCCGATTGCCACTAAAAAATATAATACTCCTTCATAATGGTTCCCTATACCTAAATACAGAGGTTTCCGATTTATGCTGACTTTTTTTAAAATGTGAACATTTCTGAAAAAAATAATAACTCATTGATATAACAAATTCTAGTAAATTTTCTTTTACATCTAAATAGTTGGACATGCGTTGAATGTATTTCACGATTGAGTACTAAATATCTCTTCACAGGGTGTTCAGAAATTTCGGTTTCATTATTAGATTATTTAATGTGCAGTATCAGGCTTATTTTAAATGGAACACCCTATATTTTGATAATTCATCATATTAAAAAAAATGTTGTCTTCCGAATGGTATGAGGGTGCCCTATAGCTAGGTATTATACTTTTCGTTAATGGTATGAGGGTGTCCTATACCTAGGTATTATACTTTTCGTGCAATTTAAAACTAGTGATTTTTCTGTGAGAGTGGCTATATCTTTTTAACCACTCGGTATAGAATAGCAAAACCCTATATTTTATGGAGGGTTAAAACGTGATCTATTTAATTTCTTACAACTATGTCAAGATCATTAGTTTGAAATTTAGAGAGAATTGCAGATGTTTTAAAATCGATTCAGCATAAAACTTAATAAAACTGTAAATTGCACCTAGGTATAGAACACCCTCAGAACATTCGGAAGACAACATTTTTTTAATATGATGAATTATCAAAATATAGGGTGTTCCATTTAAAATAAGCCTGATACTGCACATTGAATGATCTAATAATGAAACTGAAAATTCTGAACACCCTGTGAAGAGATATTTAGTACTCAATCATGGAATACATTCAACGAATGTCCAACTATTT
>CAJUYI010008659.1:0-10740 GCA_910591695.1 Galerucella pusilla
CCAAGAAATTAAAAAAAGAAGAAATTCATAACCTCAGCTCATTGACATATAAACGTCAATCTAATCATAACAAAGAGCCATAACCTCAAATTGCAGTTGAAAGTTGAACAACGTTGTCACATTGCGAAATATTTCAAATTTGGTAAAAATATTGACCCTGAAAAACTTTCACAGTGCTTTATTATTTACATTTATAGGTTTGTGCAGTATAGATATTAAATAACATAGTAGTGTAGATTTTTAAAACATTAACGGGTATGTATTTACATAGAATGGATATTAGTTATGATCTTCATCACTTGCCGAAATGGAGCCCGCTTCTCCCGCTTACTGCTGTAAGAGAGGTAAGTAATAGTATTCGCTATTTGTATTCATTATTATTATTGTTACATATTCAAATGCAAATGATTTATGGCCGTTTTCACCAATAGAAGCATAAGCTTAGAATAGCTATGGAGAGTTTAAAATTAAAGGAACGCTTAGTTCAGTTGCACCAATGTTTTTGCTCTGCTTCTTAGCTAAGTGTTTAATACATTTGTCAACTTCGCTATTTAAGTTGAGTTTTATTTATTTCTCCATGGTTTCTAGTGACTTTTCGTTTTTGTGGTTTGAAGTAACGTATTAAAAGCTGTTAAAAGACAATTATTTGAAAATTGAAAGATTTTATTCTTGTTTTTTAAATAAGAAAATTTATAATGGAAAACACAGTAAAAAATGCTCAAAAGAATCTTTTAGCATTTCTACGAGCTATAAAGCAGTTGGCTGGGTCAAGCGAAACCTTTGGAAAAAGGTTTTTTCATCCTTTACGGTTGTACCGTCTTCTTGGAAATCAATTTTCAAGAATATCCAATACTTCCAAATCATCCTCCGTGAAAATCCTTCTTCAAAAATAAAAATAAACACACTTGAAATTGGAAGACGGAAAACGAAAACCCGAAAACAGAAAAATCATTGACATATATGTCAATGAAAACACAAGAATGTGGTTAGAAATCTCCACTTTGGGGATAAGTGGAGAATAAGCGAGGGATTTTCTAAGCTTAGCTAGGTGCAGCTTAAAATGACCAGTTGCTCATGGTGCAAAACAAAACTTTCTCAAAGCGCCACTTAACTTTAAGTCTACTTAAATATCAATTGGTGCAAACGGCCATTAATGTTTTTAATGTTTAAGTGAAGTAAGAAACTACAAATGGCCACATCACAATATTTTGTTTTGCAACGTCTTTTGATCGTAAATAAACTTTAGTATAATATTATATCTCGTATGCTCTTCCGTCCGAACATTGGTTAGTATTTATCCACTTTAACCTTGTTGTGTTTTTTTATATCTGCACACTGTTGGTCATGCTATTATTTTACTCTCTTTTTTACTATTCTTCCCTATCATTTGCTGTGCTGCTTTCAACACGACGTTTTTTATTTCTTTCCTACTATTTTCGATATCTGATGTTTCAATTTTTTCTGGAATTTTATCTTTTTCCTTATTTTCTGTTCTTAAGTTCTCTAAGTTAGAAGTGCTTGTGTTGAATGGTTTTATTTCTTTGCGTCTTTTAGTCCTCTTCATTTTCGTAATTACTAGGAAGTGATCTTGTATGCAAAAATAATACACTCCTTTTTGAATACAAAATAACAATTTTTCTCGATCAGCATCGAGATTTTGAAAGACCCTGCATTGATATTTTAAAAACGTATCGTAATAAACTAAAAAGTAAGGATACTTCAATTTCTGAATTGAAAGGACAGACACTCGTGACACGAATGTCATATCAATCTGCTTTATATTTCAATTTTGTTGCTTTATATCTAGAGTGTATTTAAATAGTTTGGTGCATGTATCTCTATGATTTGGCGATATTCGTTATTTAAAGAGATTTGTTTTATTTAAAACTGAAATATACTGATCGCTTCTAGTTTTATTTTGAAAATTAATTGTGGCATCGGAATCTCTATATTGTTACCTAAATCTTAACTGATCTATAACAGGGTTGAAATTGGAATCGTGAATTATCAAAATGAAGTAGCAATAATTTAAAAACCTGGTGTTAAATGAAAAAGTAATAAAAAGAATCCGTATATACTGGATCTGTCGATGATAATTGTTAATCGATCCATTGTCGCTGCAGAAAATTGGATTTGATTGTGGAATTAAATCGCAATCGCCAAATTGTGGCCTATTCGTTTAGTTTACGAAAAACCAATCACACACCAACCGATTTCGACATGAATTCGATGGATGATTCAGCGGCGCAGTACATTTTCAGATTCGGATCAAAATCTGTCGAAAGCTTTGTTATGAGTTTTTAAAATGCCGTTAGTGATTGAAGCTCGGGCACAAAAGAGAATGTGGCGCACATAGAGATACGTGAAATTGTTGTTTGGGAGACATAATTTGTCACGCTAGCGATATTATCAACATAGATTTGATTTGCTTTTGAACTTTCATTTTGAAAGCTTCACGATTCGTGATTGCTTTGAAATTTCATTTATTTTTACATGTCGAAAATATTCATGTTTATATGTAGTGAAGAAATATTTAGTTTTAATGAAAATACTATGAAACACTGAGAAAACAGTACTGTATTCGTTTCGACACCATACTTGCCATTTGGAGCAAACCTTATGATTCGTCGTGCCTCCATTGACGCACACGGCTCGGGTGCGTCTCGAATATATATACACTGTGTTATTTATAAGATGCGACATAGGGGTTCCTGTACAAAACTGTCAAACGCTAACTTTTTTACCAAATAGCGTTCATAAAAAATAATACCAGATATGGAAAGGTCGTTGAAAAATAAGTTCAAATGTACTTTTAATTTTCTTAAATTCGTTCTGGTTTAATAAAAAAATGAATAGTTATGTTTAAAAAAGTCGAACTCCATTTTCATACCACTTTCGGATGATCTTAATCGATTAGGTGATGGCTAGCATGGTATTATTTAAAAGTTAATCCTGAAGTACGGCGGTTTGCTTCGCCGCTGAGATGAAATTTTTTCCTTCGTGTTCTTAGTTCTTTTTTTACAATTTTTGAAACAAATAACTTTGCTTTACTTCAAATTGAATGTTTTTTACACAAAAATTGTGAAAAAAAAACTGAAAACAAAAAAAATGTCATCTCAGCGGCGAAGCGAACCGCTATACTTTATCTTTTAACACGTTGACTGCCACGGCAATTTTCAGAATTCCGGTCTAAAAAGCCAATATCATTCAATCATTTTATATTATTAAAAACTCTAATTATATTACATAGTAATCATCAAAAAGCATAGAAAATGTATTTGTTTTAAAAAGGTCTTACGAATTATCTCGTAGTTGGCTATATCTCTTCACGGAAGCAAACTACGAGTTAATTCGTACACAAACACGTTTAGACCTGTCGCTTTGCTAAAGCTGAATCAGATATATGCGTCCATATTCTATAGTATATCAGATATTGTCGAGTGCTTCACATTTACGTCTTTCTTGAGTGTGTTGTTTTATAATTATTTTAATAATTAAATTATCAAGACACCAATATGGATAAGAAAAGACCACTAACTGAAAATAAATTTGAGTACTACGCTGATCTAAGAGATTCAGAATTTGACGAGATTTTCGGCGAGAATGGTAACGACAGTAGCGATTATGAAACTTCTGAGAATTCAAGTGATAGTGACGATGAAGTCGTCTCCGAACCTGAAGATGAAGTTGTTCCCGAACCTGAAGATGAAGTTGTTTCCGATCCCGATGATAATGATGATGACTTCCAAGCAACAACATCAAATACGAATGATAATTTGTGGACAGAAATTCAACAAAATCCTGAACTATTTATTTTCCAAGAAAAAGTTGGTTTGAAATTGGTTAAGTCAAATTTTACAGTGCAAACGCTGGTGGACTTATTTTTTTCGGAAGAGTTTCTTGCATTACTGGTCGAACAAACTAATTTATATGCTGCGCAAGAAATTGCAAAACGTACAGCAATAAAAAAATCTAACAGGGTATCAAAGAGGACAGACGTCAGTGCTACAGAAAGTGTTTATTGGACTTTTGTTACAAATGGGGCCTTGTTCTTTTCCATCAATTGAACATTACTGGAGCACAAGCAAGGTATATAATCTAATGTTTCGGCGCTTAAATATGAGTCGAAATCGATTCCAGTTGTTACTTCGTTATTTTCATTTGGTTGATAACACAATACCATCTGCCGACAGGTTATACAAAGTTAGACCAATTCTAACTCATTTCAACAATATTATATATGCGTGAAAACTATGCACCAGATAAAAATATTTGTATTGACGAAAGATCTATGTTTCCACATTCCCACACCATTTTGGAACTGATTACACAAGAGCTTAGTGCCTTAATGGCTGCTTGACTATCCGACATTATGATAATCCTTTGTCTTCTGTATCCTTTATCAATATTGAACTGGGCGCACTTTCTTATGGCGTGGAATTCCGCTTGAAAGATACTTGGGATTTTTCCCAAGCTTTCAGAGTGTTTGGCTCCTGGCCCGAACACTCCTATCCCAGTTCCTTCTATTGCTTTTGAGCCGTCTGTGTACCATTGAATGGCATTCTTTCCAAGTCTGGTAATGGTATTTGGATCCCATTCCTTCTTGTTGCTCATTTCCGTAGCGAATTTCTTTGAAAAGTTATATTTTTTCATCATACCGTCTTGTGGCATGTCCCAGGTTGTCTGATTTCTAAGAAGTGAGGAGGTGTTTTTTTTAATGATTCCCTCTCTACTTAGTCTGTATCTTGTTCTTTCTGCAACACTATCCACCACCATATGTAAAGGGGTGAGGTTGAGAATCACTTCCATGGCTGCCGTTGGGCATGTTCTCATTGCTCCTGTAATGCATATACAGGCTAGTCTTTGAATTTTGGAGATGTTTTCTCTCGTCGTCAATAGGCTAGTTCTACTACACCAGGCAATGGCTCCATAAGTGATGATTGGTCTCACTATGGCAGTGTACATCCAGCTTAGGATTTTTGGGTTACAGCCCCAGTTTGCTCCTGCCAGATTTCTGCACACTCACCTTATACATGTATTCGATTTCTTTGCTTGTTCTTCTTCTCCACTGCTCATATCCTCAATTCCTCCGTAAATTTGGTTCCCATGCACTTCTTCAGTTCCTTCTTCAATTTGACTCGAGAAACTCTCTCTATATACTAATTGTCTCTCCTCAATTTACTCTTTTAGAAAAACCTAGAGTAAAATCCACTAACCACGATTACCCGATTTCGTATTTACAAAACAGTTTTCCGGCTAATTTGTTTTATTGCGATACATTAACATTGACTGCTCGTGTGTATCGCCTTGTATTGCAATGTTTATGTAACAGAATTTTGTTTGTTTGGAATTATGCGTTTGTAAATGAGACACGTACACTGTTGATGTTTCTATCGAGCAATTATTAATTAGCCGCAGGAATTGTATAAAATTAGAATTTTAATTGCCCGCATCTACTTTGTTATCTTTATATTAAATAATTGATTACTCGATTCACGTTACGGCTAATTTCAATTTTAATTTTCAATTTAATCGCAAACACACGATCAATTTTCAATCAAAAATTTTCAATCTTCACGTGAAATTAATATTAATATAGGGCTTATAAGGTTTTAAAACCTTTGCAGGTCTACTGTGATTGCTCCTTTGTTATGCCATAGCTCCATGTCTGACCAAGGATCATGTCTTTCATATATTGAGATGCTTACCTCTATCGTCTCCATCTACACAGGCAGAGGATGTCCACAAGGAAGAATAGCATTCCCAATAATATGAAATCTGACGGCTCTGCGTGGTTTGATTGAATATCTTGCCAAGAATCTGCCGCTGATATTGTCATAAAAGACAGGGGAAATTTTTACGATACGAATAACTGGTATAGGCAGGTGTAACTAAGGAAAGAGAACTTGAAATCGTTAAATTTAATGCATACGAGGTTGAATTTAGCATCTAGGTTTGACTCTAGACAGTAAGCTCTTGTGGAACAAACACAAAAAGGAGATTGTATACAAAGAGAAAATTGCTCTAATAGTGTGCAGAAGCCTAGTAGGGAAAATTTGGGGTTGTAGCCCAAAGATCATAAGCTGGATGTACATAACCATAGTGAGATCAATCATCACTTAAAACTTCTACTCTCTGAGGGGGCATTATACTTAAACATTATACTTTCAGTATCAATTTTCTCGATCGATATTAGGTATCTTTCTCAAAGCAATAGGTAATTTCGTTAATTCTACAAATACAACTTTCAAAACTTGATTTTCCGAACTAATCAAATTTTGGATTATCTTAAATGGAATCCCTTGAAAGTTCGAGCTCGCGACACTGACTTCATTATGTTCCACCCCCGTGGGGAGCTCGCGGCTTTTGATTGCTTAGTGGTTGAAGTTTAATTTACTTTCAGACAATAATTATTTATATTTTAAGGTCGACCTGGTTTGGCGGTAACAAGTAAAGGTAATTATTTATAAAGGGAAGGCTGATGAAAAAAATCTGAATATCAATACAAACAAAACCAATTATTCTATTGCTAATTTACACGCTAGAATGACGTGGATAAGTTCACGCCGGTTGGCATATTAGCAATATTTAACATTGTGTCATCCGCTGTTACAGTCTTAACAATCACATTTGGTGTGGAAGAAAAAATTATTCACAGTCAAAGTCGACAGATTCTAATTTTGTGTTAAACTACAAAATGTTAAAACGTTACGCTACTGATTTGATTTTACAATTAGGCAATCCAGTGACCTGTCGAATAAAATTCAATATAGCGACACAGGGCAAACAAATGTGATTTGTCCACGACCACCTAATAATAAGTCAATATTTTACCTCTTAACTAAAGGTATATGGTACCCATATATCAACTGTCGTGAATTATGGTTCATAATACACTGTAGTGTATTATGGTTCATAATTCACGACTAGAGATGAGGGTACAATATTAAATAAACTATTAAATCTGTGTATTTTGTTCAGGAAATTTGTTTCTGACATATATCGTATCTATAAAATATTGTAATTTTTAGAATTGATATTTTTCATAACGATATTTTCTAATATTAAGTATTTCAAAACAATATATTTATAACGGTACGTTGTATTGATACTTTCTACAGTATCCCCATCTCTATATATGTCAAATTATTTGAAGTAGCTGCCACAACATTTTGAGGTTAGTAATATGCCCAATCGCTACTGACTTTTATTTATTAATAAATAAATTAAGTGTCGTGGACAAAGTATAGTATTCTACTCGCAATTTATGGCCATAATTCACTTGGGTGACTTGCGCCCCTCGCCTGCGGCTCGTGACGCAAACGTCACCCATCGTGAATTATGGCTATCATAAATTGCTCGTTTAATAATATACTATTAATACATTGTAGACCGTGGATTTTGGTATACATAAGTGTTTATTTTGGAGAAAGGTGCTTTTATTTTCCTTTGGTGTCTCTATACTAATAATATACAATAAAAAGTTCAGTTTTAGGAAACTTTTAAGCTGGGTTTATCAATTTAGGACCAACTTTTGGTTGTGTACCTATATAAGAACATTATTTTTTTGTTAGTGGTTTTTAGACTATCAAGAATTATTATTTAATATTAACGGGTAAGTAAACACTGACTAAAACGTATACAATATTATAATGAAAGTGAAACCTTTATGAAATTGCTGGTATTAAAATTTCACTTGCTTGAATTGGAAGATATCACCTGCAGTATTTAACTTTTATGCTTATGCTTATCAGGTTGTATGTTGCAGGCATTTTGTTCAGTTTTGTTCAATAACAATATTTATAAAAACTAAGAAAAGTGATATACGTATTCTAAATAAAAAATACTAATCAAATAAACAATATACTGAACACTAATAAAATATACTAAATTGAAACAAAATATACTAATAAATTCGACTAAAAAGTCTTAAGCACTATTTATGACTGAATAGACAATACAAAACTAACCTATCTGTCCAAATTGTTTGCCCTGCACGGCCATATTAGGTCACGTGATCTAGATTGCCTAATATGGCGCTGGTTTTGACAAGTTCGCGCATACGACTGCAACTTCACGTCGGCTCTTCTCAATTGAAATGTAGTCGACCAAATTTCAGCTCAATTGGTTCAATATAACTGATTTAAGATTCCATACATTGCAAGTTAAATAAAAGCATGTTATAATATAAAAAAAGATATATTTATTTTCTGCAATGTGAGTAAATACAACTAACCTAAAAAATGGTGCAAAGCAGAAACAATGTTCCACAAAAACATCCGACTGATATCAATATTGTGGAGTTTTTTTGTGAAATTTAATACCTGCCATCTAAAACGGAATAGGCCAGAGGGAAATCACAATACATCCCGAAAGGTTGTTGAATGAGCCTGGGGCTGGAGAAATTAAATTGACCAATACCCTAAACGAAAATAACGAACTTAATATAACGAGTAGGTATGTACAACGAGTAATGTCCTACTTTGAATGTTTATGGAATATTGTACAATACCAATATTGTTTCAAATACACGCGGATTATTCGAAAATGTATCCAAAAAGTATATTACAATTATTAACAAGGGTATTAAAAAGGATTAACAAACGATAAAGCTACTGCGAAAACGGTCACAATTTGAAATAGAACATTAAGTAGTTCAAATATAAAAAGGATTTAAACAATGGCTATTCAAAAGCGATTTATCGTGCGGATTCAAAGGTCACTAACCATATGTATCAAATCAGGGTTACCAAAATGTGGGATTACAAAAATATACCCGAAGAAAATAATGATGGTTGATGTTTCCTGCACACTGGTTGACGAATTTCCACGTTTTCATCAATACTCGAAATAATCTATCAGACTAAGTACCATTTTTTTTGCTTGAGGATGCGAAATAGCGGAAAATTGCTTCCTATTATTCTTAGACTTTTTAGAATCGCTGATAACTACATACATATCCTTTTCTCTCCCGTCAAAATTGCATAAGACTGTCTTATTCAACTTACGGATTTTATTTGGAAGTTAGTTATGATTAAACGCAATAAAAGGAAACAAAAACGGTGAGTATGTCTTTGTTGAATCGTATGACCCGCATGATAAAATTGCATTTGACTATATTTATGCAACCAGTTATGAAGTGCGTCATTTTAGATTAGACAATTTCTTGTGCAATATTTAGTTCAAGTTTTGGAACAATTCAAATTGTTAAGTCTAAAATTGAAAATTGTCTACCATGTCAAATTGTAAAAAAAGGTTCTATTTTCTTAACAATTTGATTTATTGTATTTCATGATGGAAATGTTCTATGAAAATGCCGTATGAATGTCATTAATCTTGATAATTTGTGGTTATGTATTAAAGTGGTTAAAAAATATGTCTTGGAATAAACTAGAGATTGAAATGTCAATTGAGGAAATATCAAAACAGCTTGTTTGTACAATGTGAAACACAAAGATTACCATAACAAATACTTAAAAAGCTTAGCCGTAGAATCTGTAGTGGCAAAGTTAGGCATCATTAGACCGTTTCATTAACCACTTATTTTGCCAAATCTCATTATCCTCTGTTTTAAAGTTAATATTCGTTTAGTGACATGAGCAGCCGTGTAAATTAATAAATATTTCAAATTTTCCGGCTCCATAACTAGCGACATTTTTTAATTTGAAAAGTTTATATTTATTTTATCATCAAATCAGATAACTGCGCAGAATCTTGAACTAAATATTGTTCAATAAATTGGAATAGTCTAATACTATATTACGTAACGTGTGTGGTAAGAAGCATTTTACGCACGAATGGAAAAGTTAGGCACGATGCCGCGTAGCGGCGAGTGCGTAATTCCGTGGGTGCGTAAAATGCTTTACAAGACAAGTTACGTACTATACTTTACCTACGACCTAATTGTACTTGTATTTATAAGAAGCATAAGAAATAACAGTTACATAATTAGAGGTGCTTAGTAAACTCCATCTCTATGACTCTATTACCAATGAAAGAAGCACATTGAAGAACTAACGTTTAATCATCATTAATATATTGTTGATAATCAAAAGTCCATTTTCATTTATAATACATACTTTTAGCCCTTTGGGCTTTTAATAGTTAAATGTGGCCATATCGAATGTTTTCAAATAATAGATTTTGAATAAAATGGCGACGTCTATTGACAGTTTCTAAGATGTTGCTAGGAAAACCGTGCCATTTACTTTACAGCTGTGCGTTTTTTTACAGTGCGTTATAGACATCATTACATTGATACCGACTGTGTGTTATTGACTGATTACAGGGGGGGTCGTAGGTAAAATAGCTTAAAACAGTTGGCCAATATTTCACACAAGAAATCTATTCCAAATATTGTTCCAAAACTTGGACTAAATATTGCACGAAAAATTGTCTGATCTAAAATAACATTTACGAGTGGAATGGAGCAGCATGACACATGACACAACATGACACATGTTTATAATTCATAAAATAGGAGTAAAGATGTTCTATAAGTTTCTAGATGGACCTTACCAGCTCCAGTTGTTCTTGATTTTATATAATGCGATAGCCTGATGATAAGGCTAGTCAGTTTTGAAAAATGTCACTTTATATGTCAAAATTAGATAAATTAAATTGTTTTTTCTACTCTCACACTAGTAAATTCCATATTACCTACTATTTGGTTACTAAGTAAATAGATCTTTACGGCGGGACCGCCGAGTTGTACCACGGGACACCAGGTAGATGTAATCC